>JBBMOC010000008.1:2348918-2413433 GCA_037975185.1 Centropyge bicolor | reverse complement strand
GAGAGAGGAGAGGAGAAGAACGGAGAGAGGAGAGGAGAGGAGAGGAGAGGAGAGGAGAGGAGAGAGGAGAGGAGAGGAGAGGAGAGGGACGTTATGTTGGTTGAGGAAAG
Source organism: Centropyge bicolor (assembly GCA_037975185.1). Lineage (NCBI taxonomy): Eukaryota > Metazoa > Chordata > Actinopteri > Pomacanthidae > Centropyge > Centropyge bicolor. The sequence goes on along the minus strand of JBBMOC010000008.1, from coordinate 2,413,323 downwards.
AAAGCAAAAGGGAGGAGAAGTGATGAGGATGAGAGGATGAAGGGAGGAGACGGCTGAAGAAAAAAGAAGAGAGGAGAGGAGGGCACGAGTGAGGATTAAGAGGTGAAAAGGGCAGAGAAAAGGATAGAGAGTTTGGCAGAGAGAGGAGGAGGAGACTTAGTTTGTACCATAAATAGATGGATGGAAAGGCTATTTAGCAGAGGATATTTGTTTACAATATACTAATATAAATTCTATATACTGGCTGTATTACATAAGTCAACTGTCAAAGTACTGGCACATGGTTTCATTTTTTCTTCAGCATATGATTTCCTTTGTCTCTAACCCATAGTCGTCTGTTCCTTCATTCCCTGCACCGTCCCTCTCTCCCTCCAATCCTCTTGTTAGCTGTTAATCCTCTCTCCACATCGCTCTCTCTTACCCACCCGTCCTTTGATCACCAGGGGTGGCGGCATGATGGGAGTAATGGCTTAAAAATTCAAAAGAAGAAGTAAAGAAACTTTAACACGCGCGCAGACACTCCAAATCAAGGTCGTTCCTGCATAATCAAATTTAATATCGGCGAGACAAAGCGATGTTTCCGTCACACGGCGATCGTGACAGCTGTGGCCGTGTTAATCGGAGTGATTTTTGCCGAAGCCTCTAAGTTTTCCCTCATGTCTTCTGCTCTCATTTCTCTACCACCTCCCTCCGTTCTTCCGGAAAGGAAAGGAAATTAATGAAAAGCCCTGCTAGCTCCATGCCAGTTGTTAAACATTTCCCTTGATTAGAGCACTGGCAGAAGACTCTGTATCTGCGCGGCCCATGCTCTCAGTTTGGCGGCTCATTCGACGACGGCCTTGTGATCGTGTGTGTGTGTGTGAGATAAAGGCAGAGAGGCAGATGAAGGGGAGGATTTTTAACCCATCATCAGTGATGGTGATGTTGATTAGAAGCACACATCCAAAAGATAATCACGGTTTATTACAACTTGGGTCTAATTTTCATAGTTTTTACCCGTCATTTCCATTGGGTATGATCGCGCTGTACTCATCAAAGTAATTGCTGAAATCTGGGAACACCGCAGTGTCACGACAATGAAGTCTGGCAAGAAGCACGAGCGTTCAGATAATCAGGCAAACAGGAGAATATGAAACAATGGTTCCCAAGCTGGGAGACCCCTCAAGATAAATATGAGGGGTCAAGAGACATTTAACAAGAAGAAAAACACATGTCTTCTACATATCTGTCTGAAGTCTATTGTTTCTTCTTGTGAACTATTGGAGAGAAGGGTCACGAGCCAAAAAGGTTGGCAAATAACAACCCTTTATTTGAAGGTAGGCCTGAAAGTAATCACACCAAAAATATAGATAATAATCCCTCAACGCACAGGAAAACTCTAAAACAAGCCGAGAGCTAGAGTTGAGCCACAAAGTCGTTCTGCTAACTTGTTTCAGCTGGGAAACAAATTTCAACCATTTGCCTTTGTTTTCTCTTCTGCAAAAGTTCGGCTAACCTGGGGTTTTCTTTAAAACCTGACTGTCTGACTTCTCGTCTTCCTCCGACTTGTTGGATTTCTTTACAGCGATCAGCTCTCAGATCTCAGCAAATAAGGTTACACAGGATCTCGATGGAGCTGGCAGCTCAGAAAGCTGCTTTTTACGAAACCCAGCACTGAAAAATAAAGTCAACCGCTGTCCTTATTTTGAACGAACCGTTGTGGATAACAATTAGGATAATCAGCACAACCAAAAATATCAATGCCAAACAGATAAACCTCATCATCCGAGCTTTCTTGCATCAGATATTAGGGCAATCCATGACTCCTTAATTTAGAGAGTATGAGTTGTGTGCTTCAATAGAAGTACCAAATTATTATTACCACTGATTAAAATGATGACCAAAAGTACCTAAATGAGACCCATGTCGTAATAGATTGGCATCAAGAGGCCTGTGTCACCTGCTTTCCTCTCCATTGCTTTTGATTATCATCTGAAGGTGTTAGCTCTTAACAAATTATTATTTGAGGCTTCCTACAGTTCGATAAGTTCCTTTAATCAAAAAGCCAGGCCGGGGGAACTTTTTTGTTTTTTGCAGTTCCACAGTTGGAATGCATGCATTAGAAACATAGCACATCAAACCAGAACAAAGAGACTTCACAGCCTCCCGGTGGACCCGTCGATGCCACGAGCACACACTTCTGAGCTTGATAGGTTACGACTGTGTCAGCTACAGCCACTGATCTGAGGGGCTTTCATCTCCAGAACCCACCATTTCTCTGCATGTTAATGTGTTTATGCACGCAGCGACGGCGGGGATGCACGTGGCAAAGCATGTGCGCCGTCCTGTGAATAAGCGTGCATAGATGTATGAATATGTGTGTGTGTTAATAAGTGGCTGCATGCACAGCCTGCATCCATGGCTCAGTGATTTTGCTCATTATCCTCCTCTCCTTTTCCTCTGTTGAAAGACTGCAGGCACTATTTTGTTTCTTGTTTTTAGCACGTCCTCCTCCTTCCTGCTGTCTTCCTCCTTTTTTATATATATATATCATCCCCACTACTTTTCTTTCAGCAGATACACTATATATCTCACCCTCTTTTTCCACTACTGCATCTCTCTCTCTCTCTCTCTCTCTCTCTCTCTTCCACGCACAAACATACAGTAGACCTCATGCTGTGAGCTGTGAACGCCAATGTGTGCTCAAAGATGGGAAGAAACTGAGAAAGAATTAAAGCGCTTTAAAAAGAAGCAGGAGCGCTGCAGAGCTCCTTTCTCGGACTAACCCTTGCTTGCTCGTAAACCGTGTTTACTCTCGGGATGATTGTAAAACCATTTACAGTCCCTCCCTGACAGCGTTTTCAGAGCTTGGCTGAGGAAAGCTGCTGGAGAGTTCTGCACGACTCACTGGTTAAAAAAGGAAAGAAAAAATATATATGTGAATAAAGAAAAAAAAAGGAAAACTCAGCCTCGCCTCCTGAGGGCTAGTGAGACGCCTGTCTTTGCACCCGACTGATCAATATGTTAAAACATTTATGCGCAGCAGCCATGTGTTTGCAATTAAAATTCCATAAAATCTCCACCAAAAAAACCCTGCTGTTAATAGATTCAGGTCTTCAGCTGGGTCTATTAACGAGGGCAGATCATGCTTTTGCCTGGCTCAGAGTCAAGGTTTGCATAATTACATACCTGCACGACTCTCTTGACGCCTATACATTCCTCTCCTCCACCTCTAACTACTCGGTGAAGCTAAATTTTTAACTCTTGCCCTCTTTTGGTTTCTTCCTCCCTTTTCCATGCCTATAGAAAAATCTCTGCTTGGGGTAAATGAGGTAAGTCTGAAGTTGCTTTGGGGGGGGGGAGCTGTGTGTTAAAATCATCAGAGGGGGGCTGACTCCCTCCTGCTGCTGCATAATCAAAAGCTACAGGACTTTTATTTTTTTTGTTTCCCATAAATGTTTTTTTTTTTTTTTTCTCAGCCTTTGCACACGTGTTGCTGTCAGGAATGTTTCTCATTGAATTTGTGGATTCAATTATATCAGGAGACCTTGTTTTGCCAATCTGGTCAGCTTAACAAGGGTGAGTCTGTTAGCAGTTTCAGCTGTATCCAATCCAAACAAAGCAACTGGGCTGCGACGGACACTGTGGTGAAATAAATTGTTTTCCAGAGACGTTTGTGTGAACGAGAGTGCAATACATGAGTGTGTTTCTCAGTAGGATGTAGTCCTTATTATTTTCCTCTATATACTATAACTTAGGGGTTACGGAGTTGGCTGCACTTTCGTTTGGTAATTGATATTCTCATTTTAGGTGCAAAGCCAAAAGCACACTGTGGAGAGTAAGAATAAATATTCACAAACATGTCACAGGCTATAAATTGGAGAGTAGGTCCGCATTGCATTAGTCTAACTATCTGCCCAGAGGGCTCATATCTCTCACTCCCAAATCATGAAGCAGGCAATTTCAACTTAATCTTTCTTACACGCTACATCCATATATCACATCGGTGTATGGTGCTATACTATACGCCCACCAGCTGAAAACACAAGCCAATTTGTTTTTACGTTCACAACCCCAGCGCTGAAGTGTTGGACCGGTTCCTGATACAAATTTCTGAAGGTTTAACAGAATGATTAAACCATCAGGCTTCATGTCGAGGCCGCGCACCATCTGGGTGGCTGATTGAAACTACGCTCGCCCCCCATTCGTTCAGCCACCCGCCTGCTCTGTTAATTTACAGGCCGTCTTTAATGAAATGTCTCCGCTGTGACACGGGCCAAGGCCTCGCAGGTGGACGTGCCGTCAGGACACATCCCGAGCCCAACCATCACTCAGAATCACAGCGCCTGTCAGCCGACCCGAACTGAAGAGAGTTTAAGGTGATCAATACTGAGGTGCTGCAACAAACCCGCAAGAGGGGAAAGAGACAGGAAGAGGCTGATGGGCGAACAGACAAAGAAAGTGACAAAGAAAGAAAGAGCAGGGAGGAAGTGTTGGAGGGAAAGGAAAAGAGAATGAGATTGAGACAGAGAGAGTGTGACTGAGTGAACCAGAGAGAGAGGGAGTGTGAAGAAAGCGCAGTAGTGTTATTGATGTGTTGCAGAAAGGAGGAAAAGTGTTGTTTGATGCAGGGAGTTAGGGGAACTCACCGTGGTCGATTTCTGTCTGAATGATATACACAAAAACAATCCCCAGCAGAGTGACTGGAGAGTAGTTACAGTACTCTGGATGTCACCCCGCAGGACTCTCTGTTGAGGCATTACACGGCCCCTCCAGATAATGCCCGCACTTTTGGACAACTATTACTCAGCACTGACCACAGACCTGAACGAGGACCTTATTCTTCTTCAGCTCTCTGTGTGTGTGTCCAGCCAAATTTCTTACATACAAGTGGTGTTCAGTGTGTCCGGTGTTCAATTTTGACGCTATGTTTAATGTGCTGATTCGTCATTTTCCATCTTTTTCACAGTCTCACACACATACACACACACACACACACAGACACGCACTCTTCCTTTTGAGGCTGGCATCTAGACAACACATTAATCCAATCATGCACAAGGATGCACACATACTGTAAGTACTGCTTGCATAATATTATTTGTTAAAGTACAATGCTCAAGCATGACCACAATTTTTGTTAAGTCAGTTGTCTTCTGCTACGAATCAGTGAAAATGTCAAATGTCAAAATGTAGTTAAATTCTGTGAAGATGTATTATTCGCTGAAATAGTTCCGTTAATCATTCCAGAAAAGTTTTAAAGGACAACAAACAGTGTGGGCGTTAAAATATATTTAGGCTTTTATCTCTCTAACAAATCCCACTTACTGTAACCTTGGATTAAGCCATCTGAACTTGAACAAATGACATCTATGATTTACATACGACAGGTAAAGGCTTTTTTTCTCTCTTTTAAAACCCAGGGATCTGGCTGTATTTATTTTGCTCATTAAAAAAAACTTTTAATTACTCAGAGAGACTGTTGCGTGATGAGCATCTCATTTGCATGTGCGTGGCATCTCTCTGGTTTTTCCCTTCATCTTTTATTACCTGAAGTATTTTCTGAGCTGTCAAGGACGCCAGAGGGCCATGTCTGCTGTGCATTGATCAGTGGCCTCTCACAGCCTGAAACAACACGGATATTGGTTTTTTACTCTTCAAATTTTGGTGTATTTTTGGGTGAAAATCAGTCGAAAAAAATAAAAATGATGAATAACTGTAGGCTATATGTGTACAACCCTCACCTCCCAAATATCTCACTTCAACCAGCCGTTGAAAGATGGCAACCCTGCGCACATCACACTAGCATCTATTGTGGAGGACCCCGTGGCTCACAGTGGGGTCAGCAGGCCCCCGTGTTTTTCAAGGCTCTCTCCGAGGCTCCCGCTGCTGGGAAGGAGATGTGAGCAGCAGAGGAAGGACTCAGCGGAGGAAGTCAGATGAAAGAGCCGAAGCCCTTCAGGAGTCCTCGCACCTCGCCAAGCTTTCCAGAGGCTGAGGCTGCTATTCTTATCTTCTTAGAGCTCGCTAAGAAAAAAAAAATCTCCCATATCTACACTGAAAACTGCACACCAACTATACAGTATTCCACTTCCCTTACTCCACCGCTATGCCGAAATACACACACACGTCAATTGTTATAAGGCGTGTCGGTCCTCGTATTTCATCAGCTGAGCGTCGGTATTCGCAGAGGGGATCAGCTCTGTTCTTCAAGCCTCTCAGAAGCTCCGCAGGGTGGGAGAAATGTGTGAGTTAGAGCTCAGTCTGGCATCTGGGGATGCACAGCTACACACCACACTTCCTCTACCTCGACTCGTCTCTTCTCTCTCTCTCTTTGCCCTTGGTGTCTGACTAGCAGGAGTGACAGCAGAGGGAGTTAGGAGAGGAGGAAGGATGACTGTGGCGTCAAGGTTACAGAGCCCCCTCTCCGTCTGAAAGAGGAGACCGCATCAAACAAAAAATGAACTACTGTGGCGAACGCTTTGCTCCCACCCCCCCACCCCACACTCCTCCGTCTCGTCTCTTTCTTTCTCGTTTCCTGTCTGTCTCTCTCTGCTGGGGTTCAAGCTACAGGGCAACACATTTATCATCAGCAGACTTAAGACCCCGTGCTTTAACTAGCTGCCATGTAAATACAAAGAACTGTGTCGGCTTTATGGGTTCCCCCCTCCTAAGCCTCAGCTCAGGCCTCGATCCAAACCGCAGCAATTACAATGGAATCAGATGAGACCACGGTCGTAAATTTGGCAACAAATTTTCCTTTCCTGCACAAAGCTCCTCACAACATCACAACCACCAGAGAGACAGACAGAGTCGGTCCCGGGCTCTGCGGCGATCGTCATCCGCTCTTAACATGACGCCATAACAAGGAATCTCCAATCTGCCTTCGCCTCATTGATGTTTCAGTGGACCTCAATTACTGAGTGATTGCATCCCGCTGTTTCACCAGTCAAAACACTGCCTTTCTTCGGGAAATATTTTCACAGCGCCATAATTGCTTCCATCTGTAGCTACGCTGTGGCAACACTAGCTGTGTCATTACGGCTGAGTGAGTTCACAGCGAAAACGGGTGGCGAGCGTGTGCGTGCGTGAGTGCGAACGCCGGTGCGTGTCGGTGTGGCTTTGGATGCTCGAAGGAAAGCCTACATCGCTTTCATCGACGGGGAGGAAGCAGATTTGAGCAACGAAGGGAATGTGATGGGCCGCGTCTCCTGAAACCACATCACCACACACACACACATGCACACATCACCACACACACACACACACCTCCGCACGCCGCCTCACGCTCCTATTTGATGGCTGGTTTAACAGAGTTGACTTTAGCTGATGAGCTGTCTGCGCAAACACAATTTGACTCGTTCCCCCAAAAGGCCTGCAAACAGCAAAATAAAATGAGGCAGTGTTTAGCTGGTTGCTGCTGGGAGATTCAGGCGCTCGGCATATCTGAGACAAAATGATTTGGATGTGAGGATCTCGTTCCTTTCGTGCCAAGAGACCCTCATGGCAAATTAAAAAAAAGAGAAGTTGGAGGTTTGACAGAAGGTTTAGCCCTCGTTTACACTGTAACTGATCTGCCTGTCAGCGAGGGTCACGACCTGGAAAAAGCAAAGCCAGCCAATCGACACGTCGTGATAACCTGCCGTAAGTGGATCTGACTTCCTATACGGTCTGTCGACACCTGAACCAAATCTGACTCATTATGCTGTTTACAGAAATGGATTCTATTACCTGTCACATGTCCACACATAGACAAAAAAAATCCCCAGCAGTTCAGAGTTAGTTAGGTGCTCTCTCTCAGCAGAGTGTGTTCTGCTCAAACATCATTAGGACTAAATCCAGCACAAATCCAGCCGTGGTTTGTCACGGTGGCTGAGTTGTCCACTGAGAACGGCCTACTAATTTAGAGAGCACACAACTGTTCACACACACAGACATTAACAGCTCTATTTTCCTGTAAGCAGAATTTCTAGTTCAAACTCTGGGCACATGTGGGTGGGACCAACTCATTTTTTTTTTGTAATTTTAGAGACCAGAGGCAGCGAAGACACAGCAGTAAAGTCTGAAAAAGAGGCCGAAGCAGAAGTGAATACTTTATTGGTAAGAGGAATAAAATATCATCAGGCGAGTTTATTGCAAATCACACGTCCACTGCTGACAACTATGCTTATTCAGCTCTTAATTATCGCAGATTTTGTCCCTTTTATAACATAAAGCTGGTGTTACGTTACTTTTCTCCAAAAACAATATTAATCTTCTATCAAGTATTGTCTCTGCAGTTCTCTTGCTGCACAAAAAATATTAAAAGAAAGCAGTATATTAATGAGTAACAAACAGTTTATCTATAATCAAGACATTTTGACAAGCTGCGAGGAAGAAACTCTTTCTCCAGTTGAAAATTGTGCTGTGGGGATTTTTTGCCTCAAGAACAAAATGTCCAAAGATCTACAGAAACAGCCTTTATCCTCCTCATAATCGCCTGTGTTTGAATCTTTGTTTGTAGTAGTTTAATAAGTCTGAAAGGCTTGTGTATGTACTTTGTGAAATCCCAGCGTTGTGTATGGAATCACTGATGAATGAACTGTTTGACCTGAGTGTAAATATGGGCATTACGCTGCTACAGACGGCAGATGGAATAAACATATTATTCCAGCTGTTGTACAATGGCTACAGGTGTTTCATCAAGTGTGGAGGGAGAGACCATTCAGCTCATCCTAAAAGCAAGAAAAATTGATAGGGGTCTTCTGATGTGTGGGAAAATCTATATATTTAAATCAAAGAGGCGCAACTCAAATACATGAAAGTATTTTCCTTCGACTTCGGAGAGATCTGTGTAAATGCGCCTTTGATACTAAAAGCCTTGAACATTTGTTTCTGCGCCTGTGTTCACAGTAAAACGTGTTCTTAGCAGGTGGAAATGCAGCTTCGTGCCACAAGAGCTGCGTCACTCGACCCCCTCTGCGCAAGCCTGTTTGTTTGGACTCGCAAAAAATCGCAGGACGACGCCGAAGTTAACTTGCTAAGCACCTGAGAGAAAACAGAGCCCATAAGCTAATAGACCTGCATAAGTCACACACACACACACACTTCTGCACGCACTCATAATTGAACCCAGTTATTCCTCTGACCTCATCTCTTTCATCAAAGTGTCCCTCCCACAACACATCGTCTCAATTAGACGACGTGCTTCCAAACTCTGCTTTGATCAGAGCGGGTTTAAAGGAACGGCATGTCTATCCATACTAATACTTGGTTTGTGTGCGTGTGTGTGTGTGTGTTTGCGCTGTGATCTTTGTTTTCTAATAAATGCAGAGACAGCCATGCATAACCATAAGGCGATAGCCTCAGCTAAACTCCACTTCCTCATATCGTTCCCCATAATTAAATTGATCTCCGTCTGTGGTCTTGTGACATTGCACAAAGACGTTTCTTTTAACAACAGCGTGCGGGACATTATATGCTCAATGTGCTCATCGACTTTTACGACAAATTAGAAATGATGAAATGGTAGAAAAATAAAGATGTAGATATTAGTGTGAAGTAAGGAGAAGGCCGGCAGCTCGGTGATATACGAAACGAGGAGATGAAGAGGACGTGAGGCAGGTGGTGTACGTCACCTCGGCAGAGTTACAGCCTGGCCACCAGCCCGCTGAGGAGGCCAGTGACAGCGCCGTGACACAGGAGACGCCGGTGGCACTCTCAGTCCATTTGTCACACCCGCCCGGCACAGCACCCGTGAAAACAGCCGGTCCTCTCCCTTCCCTGCGCCTCCTTCCATTCTCAAAGCTTTCATCCACCCTCGCCCTTGCCTTTCCCCACCGTTTCCTATGTGATTACCCCCACCACCTCTCCTCACCTCCCTCCTCTCACCCCCCCCCCCCTCACCCTTACGACTCCACGCTTCTGAACCGACTCACCCTCTCCACCCTCAAAGTTCGCCTCCTTCCTATGATCTCTCAATCTCTTTTTTGCTCTGCTCTCTTCTCTACTCCTGGATCTGATTTACCCAGCGTCCCCTCCCCGTCCTCCCTCGCTCTCCTCGGCCCCCCGTTCCTTTCCCCTTGCAGAATCACCCTTGATATCTATTCGACTGCCATCAGCCTGAGGAGAGATGAAAATCGATTCTCCCTCCAGCAACTGCTTCTCTCCGGCTAAGGAGAAAGGGGAGGCAGTTAGCTGGGCTCTAAGTAAGGCCGTCCATCCATCTCCCTTTGAGGTCTGAATACAAGGCTGCTCCAGAGTCAGTGTAGCACCGACTGTGACTGGAGAGAGATGAAGCATGAGGGAGAGGGGGAGGCATCGGAGCAGCAGAGGAGCAAAGACTATGGTGCAATAAATGACTTGTTCTTTCTCAGACACGCTGCAAAGCCAGAAGTAGCATAATTCCCCCCCCTATAAAAAACGAATATAACAAGTCTGACTGTAATCTTAAAGCACCAATTCATCCAAATTAAACTTCTGCCTCACAGTGCTTCTAGCAGTATCGAGCCGCGCAGACGCTTTCCGTTTTATTTGGCCGGAGATTTTTTTTGTCGCCACCAACACGACTGAGACGACTGAATTTTTTTTGTGTGTCTGTGTTTTGGAAAATAATTAATCAGGAAAAATGCCAGCAAAAGTGAAAAAAAGAAACATGGAAAAACATAATCCATTCATTACAATATTTAAAAAGTGACAAACTGTGAAAAACATTTCAGTTCATTGTTAACTCGCCAAAAACAATGTTTCACTGGAGCTACTTTACACTCGTGAAACATTCTGTCAAATTCCATGCAAATAAAATGAAATGCCACCATGGTCGGATACCAGTAGAAGTACTAAGAAAACGTGTGTTTCATAAATTAGGCGAAATTTATGTCACTGACTGATTTTGGTTTGTGATCACATTAAAATGAGAAAAAAATGTTTGCAACCTCTCTCCACAGATTGCAAACTTTTGAGCTGTCAATTCTAAAAAAGGAACTGAATACTTAGTAAAGAATAGATATATTCATAATAATAGAAAAAATAGTAAAGATTAGAGAAAATTGTCTTATTAATAATCCCATGACCCCTCGGTTTTATCGTTAACCTGACCTGCAAGTTATGCACCATTGATTTAAGTGGCACTTTAACGTCACCTGTTACCTCCTGACTAACCGTAATTATGATTAAAAAATCTGGTCTTTATGCTTATTGACTGCTGAAGACGAGAATTTTGATCGTGGCTGGAGGCCTGAGAGGGAACTTTTTTTTGACATGCAGCTGCAGAGAGAGACTCCTCATCGAAAAAGAGAAGTAAGCGAGGAGAGAGTGAAAATGAGATTGCTGAATTTCCCCAAAGAGGGACAGATAGGCCAGACCATATCTCACCTCCCATCTGCTGGGTCAAAATACAGACAGGTGGAATGAGTCCAATATAGAGATATGAAATATTCAGCAACCAAAAGCCTTCTGTCTATTCCGACAATCCGAGTCCCTGAAGAGTTTGCGTCGGCGTGTGTGAGCATATGTGTGTGTTTGTAAGTGCTCGGATGAATGGTATGTGTCCTGTGTAGGTGAGGCACATGAAGAGAAGCACAGAGGAAGACGAGGGCGTGCAGGCAGTTTTCAAAGTCTCAACGGTGTCAGTGACAGTTTGTCATAACAAGCTCATTGAAGCTGCGCCTCTCTGTCTTCCTCCGACTGAATATTGCGTTTGCAGATGACTGAAGGAATCTTTGTCTTACGGGAAGACAAAGAACGACGGACTCGGCGTTAAGCAGGAACAGGAAACACAGAGGAAGGCATCCATATCAGAGACAATGAAAGTGTCAAATGAAAAAAAAGAGATATGATGAAAAGATAGGCACCAAGTTCATCACAATATCTGAGATAAAGTGCTGTCTAAGTGTCAGTGGCAGGCGTCAGATCGATGCTGCCTCACATCCCCGCCGCGCCGACCCGGCAGCTCTCGTTCATCTAGCGACAACAGAGCTCACCTCTGTCAACAGAGTTCAGCTCGTCGGGCTCGGGCATATTTCATGACGGGATCAGACGCAGGAGCAAACACGCCTCAGAGCTCAGATATTCCTCAAAGGCAGAGACAGGGAGCAGAACAGCACCGCTCTATCTGATAGCGGTCCAAGAGGAGCAGCCATCAGGGCACGGCACACACGCAGCTCGGCGTAACTGATATCATCTGATGTGAAAATTGATATTCTGCTTCACATTTTCGGCCAGTTTAAAGGAGCACTCAGCGGATTTTTACGTGTCTGAGTCAAAGTAACCCATCGTGGCACAAAACTACACGGCTTGTGAAGCAATTCTGCCTTTTGTTGTTGTGGAAGACACTTTGCCAAGTCTCAAGAAAGACGCTGTCAAGCTGTATTATGATAGACGTAGTGTTTTGGAGCTTAGCCCACAGGAGTTAGAGACAAGTGATTGTGTAGCAGTAATGTCTTTCACGTGGTTAAATAGGACAAAGCAAAAACCAAAGTTGCACACTTATTGTGAGCATAATAGTAAAAAATAAAAAGGAAATAGTGCTTTTTGATGACATATTTAAGATATTTAAAAACTTCATTCCTCTTCATAAAGAAATAGGTCTTTATACTGCTCTGGGAAACGAAAATTTAATTTGTCCAGCGTGTGATCCAGAGGGAATACAATGAGAATCAATTAGGGCTTTTTTCATGTCCTTTGTATTTTTGAAATCTTTTGTTTGGTGACATAAAAGATAGCGAGTTGATGTAATGACTTACAATGACCTGTAATAGCTATTTAAGACATTAAACTATTTAGTGAATTTATGGGTGTTGAAGAAGAAAACCTTACTAGTACCAATCATCACATGGACTGATTTGTGACCAACGCAGCTGGAATCTGTTTGATGTTATCCTTTTGGCAAATGAGGTGAAATCAGACACAGTAACCACATTGGATTAAGGAGCAGCATTGTGATGATCTACAGTGTGCAGCGAGTGGAAAACAATCTCCACCTTCGGCATCGGTGTCATTACGCGCTCTGACCCCGAGACCTTGCACCATAGGTCAAGATATAACAAGTACAGGAAGAGGATCAGAGAGTAGAGCTTGTAAAACACTCCATTAGCACTGAGCAAGAATAATTATGTTCATCTCTCACCCACTGGTGTAATACAGGAGTGGAGTAATGATCATAGAAGTTGCACTTTTAATTACAAGCTTCCTGCACAACAGTATGTATCCTGAAGTGGAGTTCCCCAGTGGAGACGATATTTCTCCGATTTTTCATTTACTTTATGTGATTTTTGCAAAATCGAACTCGCAGGAATCCAAACCAGGATTCACGCACAACATGATCTGTTTCGATTTAATAAACTCTATGGAAGATCATGGGTTTCTCTGTAGGAGCCTGAACGCCGTCCTCCCACATGTTCTATAAGCGGCTACACATGGGCTCAATGAAGACAAATAACTAGCTTAACTTCACCATGCACAGAGTGAGCATCGGTCATCAGTTACACAGGCCGTCCCCCGTGGTTTGGCGGTCAGGAGGACCTGAAGTGAGCGAGCAGCATCAAACAGAGCGCCCATCTGAAACAGGATTAGAGTTGTATGCGAGCTCCGATTATGCAATATTTATCTGTTCTTTTCTCAGGGAGCACGGCACATGAACTCGGGGAACTTTCAGAAGCACAGGATTAATTTGCACGCATTGGAATTAGCGCTCAGATCAAAGCGAGGGGGTGTCATGGGAGTATCCAAAACCTCTGTGTATCTAGAATAGAGATTTCGCTTTGCTGTGTACCACTTCTATTTTCATAATGATATGGAGAGAGAGAGAGAGAGAGAGAGAGAGAGAGAGAGTGAGAGAGAGAGAAAAAAAACATCAAGGGGAATTCGAGCTGGAGTTGAATATAATTAAGCGCATGTATATGCAGCAAAAACCTGCCAGACCAAAGCAAAGATAGCACACAAGGAAGGACAGAGTAAACAGCGAGAAGAACAAAGTTAGCTAAAACATACGTGGGGATTTTCTTGCCAGCTCAGAGACAAAATGAGTCTAGCAGACCGTCTTCGCGTCGGATCTCGACGGCTACTCTTGGGAGAAGTGAGAAACTACAGAGCACTGAGGTGAATTGAGACTTGTCTCTGTGTTTATTTGTGGATCTCCTCTGTATAAACTGCGATTCTCTTCCTCTCTTTTACTGTATCTTTGTTTACCCCGAAGGTACACAAGTTATATAAGAATCTGGGAGAAGACAAGGGAGCTATTAGCTTTAACACTTGTGGACAAACACACACACACACGCAGACTGAGAATCACTCCTCTTACCGTCACAGTCGCCCAAGTGGGCCACGTTCCCCTGTTCGACATCTTGCTCGAACGGCAGTCTGCAGAGGAGAGGAGACACAGTCATTAATCAGAAGACACAGAGGCACAGCGACTCGGCCGCTGACACGCAGCACAGATCCACTCCGATAGAGGAAAACTATCTCAATGTTACAGCAGAGGACAGAGTTACAAGAGCGTACATCTCTACCAGCTCCTTTAACTCTCGCAGTAGATCGCAGAATTCTTTGTTTTATTTTGACAAAGTAAGAATGAAAAAAACCAATTAAAGCAGCCAAAGAACTCAAGAGGCCCTTGAGCTGCCTAATATCCTGCAATAATCACCATTATAATTTAGAGATAACAACTTATGCCTGTAGGGTCATTAATTAAGCTAATTAATGCACTGAATTGCAAATACTTCTAGGTCAGCATACTTGTCTTCACATTAGATATTTGTGGTGTAAATACAAACTCCTTGTCTTGAAGGATTAAGGAGTTAGAGCAGTTTCAAGAAAAGCAGTTTTAGTCATTATCACGGAGCTTAAGGTATCATATGCTCACCATATGAGTTTTATGAAAAAGCGATTATCCCTTAAAAAAAAAGTAAATTGTCGAGTGAAAAGCTTTACTCGTATTTTATCATTCTAGAAAAACTACGACATATCCTATTTCTACAAACTCCATCCCTGCACTTTAAAACTCATTTCTCACTGAGGCGACAAGGGAGGCTGGAAAAACTCAAAGGACAATAACATATGATGAGGTGAGGAAACAGAGAGGAAATGAGAACAGCACACAGACCAGGTGCTCATAAAGAAAACACAACTGCTCTTAATCATGGCTCATATCGAGGAAAACAGAACCGAGCTGCAAAGGACAGCCTGTGTGTTTGTGTTTTTTTGTGTGTGTGCAGATCGTGTGTAACGCTTCACTGAGTGCATTTACAGTGAGGACGTGTGTGTGGAAATAATGTACCTGTGACTTAAATAAGAAAAATGCCTGTGGAACAATTCAACTCTATTAAAAATGCAAAAGTTAATAACTGAGTAAATTGTAAACAAACCAAACCCATGAAAGGTTTTTATTCTTATTTCAATGTTGGATATCTGATGTGGAGAAACCCAATTTCCAGCTAACACAGCAATAACTTTATGCCTCAATTATCTATCATCTATGTTTTCACCAAAAAAGTGTATTAAAGGAATAATCTTCCATTTTCATATTTCACAATCATGTTGAGAGTCAGATGAGACCAATAACATTACACATATTATCACTACATAGTAAAGATGTAGTTAGAGTTATCTCGGTAGTCTTATCCAGTTGCTGGAGCAATTTCTTGGCTGAGTCCATTTAATTCTCAGCAAGAAAGAGAATAAGTGTAATTCCCAAAATACTAAAACTATTCCTTTAATATACTGACATACTTCAACTGAATGTCTTTAATGCACGATTGAAAGGTCGATGCTCAGGTGACTTGATGCAAGCCTTTGTAATCTTTTTAGAGAAATAGGAGCTTATTTAAAGTCACAAGTTACAAGATGGTTGACAAAGACGTGCAGATGTTCATGTATGTTACATTGCTTGATCCTGTGTGCTGTTAGACTGGATCACAATTAGGGCCCATAAACAACCTTTAGTAAAACCAGAGCGAAAAATACTCGAGCACGCTGGAGGAAAAAAAAAGCTCAGTGGGACAAGTGACTGAGAAGTCAGTATTCTGCAATTAGCTAAAGGCTCCGGCAGTAGCTCAGCCAACATTCAGGCTTTTAATGCCTAGAAATCACAGTGACAAATGACTGCGAGTGCACTGTGAACCTACAGCGGTTGTCATCTTAATAAAGAATAATGGTTTGTGTTCAGTCGGCTGCCTCTCACGGACTGTGGGTCATTTACTTTGTATACATTAGTTTTGCCTGTGGGTCTATGTGTGTGTGTGTGTTGTTTTTTCTGCAGTGTTTTTTTTTATTTCCAGCACATTCTTACAGGTACATTACCTCCATATTTAAAGACTTCATAATGAAAGAGAAAATGATAAAGACCATATGTTTACTTGTGTCAGGCGCTGTGGACTGTGTTTACAGCAATGATTCACAACTACAGCATGAACAGTTTGAAAGTTGAAAGCGTCAGCTAAGAGTAATGGATGAATGGCTGAAGCATTTAGCTAAAAGTTATGGATAAACACTTGAGATTATTAACTTAAAGTAATGGATAATCAGTTGCTTTTGGCAGAAGCTAAAGAAGGTGAGGATTTTTTTTTTGATGGCTTGTGCAGAAATACAAAATAAAAGAGAACAAAACGGACAATAAGAAATATTTCTATAACCAATAATAAAGCCATTTTACCTCCTAGGAAACTGCTTTTATAAAAAACTTCTTTACCTCACAAACTACAGTCTAATGTTATGTAACGTCTGAGCTCTCCTCTGGCGTCACTTTGCAAAGAGAGGTTGCATTAGTCCACAAAGAGGAAATCCACAGTAACTCAATGCAAAATCGATTGCCAAGTTGACCGCCCTTGGTAAATCAAATCAGGGCCAACACAGAGGCCTATAATAGCATAAGCAGGCAGCCTGAGGTGGTCTTTAAGGCCCATGTTGTCTGTTCTGCTGGCACTACACCTGTGTTTTGAAGGCCTAACTCAATAAGCCGCCTGACTAAAGAGATATTTGATTTCACTGGAGGGAGGCAGCTGCGACGGGGAGGTGAGCTGTCAAGCCAGACCGCCGCGTTTCAGTAGCAGCGGGATAGCAGGGGTCGTGCAAACACACATACTCTCACAGTCACACACACACCCAGACATCCAGGTGGACACACACATTCATTCCCAGACAAGACACTGTCTGCGCACATGTGCTTAAGGCGGACGTTGTTACACAATGGAGACACAAAACTTTGCACCTACACAGTGTTATACGGCCTCCCCTTGATAACAAGCAAAGCAAAAGAACCTAGTATTGTTTAACAGCAGCGGCAGACATCCTGAATCGATAAGTGTGCGCAGAGCAGACTGTGTGACAGCTACTTAGAGGGCACAGATGTTACTCAGACGCTCAAATGGTCGCAGATAGAAGCAGGGGCTTCCAGACCGGATAAATAATACATGGGACGAGTGTATGGGTTGTCAGCCAGGTGTGCTGTCAGGAAAATAACCTTGGGAGGAATGATAAGAGTAGAAATAAATCAAATCAAAACAAAAAGAAGATAGAAGAAAACAGTTGGATCTAAGAGAGAGAGAATAGAGAAAGGTGGTAAAACAGCAAGCAGAGAATAGAGTTAAAGGATAAACCAGAGTGTCAATGTGGTGATGCAGGACAGGTACTGTATCCTGAATGAAGACGGTGTGTGTGTTATAGTACATGCATATGAATGGAGAGGTATCATACCTGGTCCCAGGTCTGAGGAAAGAGCAGGTGCTTCCTCTGGTCCATCCACAATAAGGGTCCCTGGAGGCGATACAGTTCCTGCAGAGACACAAATGTTAATTGGTTGAACCCAACAAAATCTCTATTTCACCACAAGTTAAAAGTTAAATACTTAAGTTAAATTCTCCACCAGGGTCACTCCACCAATTTCACACATGAGCTAAGACTTAATCTTTTCATTACTGATATTTTATCTCATATAGATGAAACTAGGTTCATACCCAGACGAGATATCATCATATCTCACACTGATGAATTCTGCACATTTACCAGTCAGTGTTTGCATTAGCATCATTTCCCAAAGTGTGACATGAGTTTTTAGATTAATATCCAACTTTTTAAGACTTGAAATTTGCTTCATAATGTTATTTATCACAGTGAATATTTTGCCATCTTCCTCTACCTTTGTCAAAGTAGAGGAAGGTGTATGTATGTGTATGTTTTAGAGCAGAGCCATGTATTTAAAAAAATGATTTCTTATTGTTTTTGAGGAATTAAGTGATAAAAGTGTTAACTCTTTTTTGGAAACAGCAGCGGGACAGAAAATTGGTGAACTTACTTTTTTTTCCAAAGTTTCCAACTGCGTCTCAGGTTCTTCAGAGATGCAGTTAAAAGCTATGGAAGAAGCTAATTAATGATTTTCCCATCTGTCCAGCAGCAACCGTTTGTATAGAAGAAGCAACCAAATTTTCATTACAGCAACTGCTTCACAATGTCAGTGTTGCTCGTGGTTTATCTCCCGGGCGTTTGATTTTCAGACAACATGATTCATGAATGAGATCAAATTCGACTACACCTCTTAAATATTAGATGTCAGAATGTCCTTGGCTGCAACAAGAAGTGGAGTTTTTGAAATGAAATGCTGTCAACCACAACTACACCGCTACACAATGATAATGTAATTCTGAAAAAAAAAAAAACAAAATGCCAATGAGGTGTTCACTCTGAATTTCAAACTCGAGACAAAATCACGTCGCTGTAAGTTAATTTTTTACCTCACTTGTGTCATGAATAGAAATGACTGTACACCTTAAAGGCAGTGAATCAATCTCAAAACCTGTGGTATATTTTGAAAAATGGTTGGCAGCAATGTCAAGTAGTCTGAAAGGGATTTGTTGTTGTTGTTGAGTAATGATATGCAAAACCTCCGGAACGGTCCTTTAATGATGCACCGTGGGCTCGCTCAGGGGTTAACCGCACAACATGACTTTTTAATGACCGCTCTGTACGCGGGGCTAAATGAGGTTAAAAGGCCAATTTGTGACTGTATGCATTGGAAATTAGACCGGTTCCAGACATATGTTGAATTATTAAAGATTTATTTGAAGAAAAAAAAAAAAGCCAACCATGCAGACTGACACTCTTCAAAGGTTAAAAATCAGACCTCAAAGCACTGAAGCGCGACTAAGAAACCTTGAACATGCTCACGTACAGAACATTAACTCTCTCACCTAAACACATAAACGCAGCCATGCTAAACACACCTCAGAAAGCATGTGAGCGTTTCTTAATGCGCTCTGGATTACACGCTCGTATGACTCACCTGGTTCAGTGAACAAACCGCACGCCTGATGTGCTGGTGTGTGTTTGTGTTAGTGTGTCAGTGGACCCTAATGGACCACAGCTACAGGCATCAAGACTCCGTAAGTGTGCCAGCCAGGGAGAGCGAGCGTGTGTTACGGTGCTTGTGTGGGCGTATGCAGGTGAAATATCATTATTGTGAATCTATGCGTTTTCAGGTTTAATTATGTAGGATTAGTGGACTTGCACTTTTTTTTAGAAATGCCCTGCTGCACATTCAGATTAAGTTCAACAAATTCATTCTGGTGATCTTCACTGGAGCTTCTGTTAATCTTTAAACTGCTGGATTAAGCAGTGCAAATTTTCTCTTTAGAAAATGCAAAATTGAATAATATCACATTAATACATTAGCTGCTGATAACACAAATGGTTATAACTGATAACTGAACTGAAAAAATATAATTCTCATATTTAATGGATTTGCTACACGCTTCCTACTCTTACGAGCTTCATTACAATTTCTACAATTCTACAATTTCGCTTTTATCCAAAGGGGCCAATTTGGGGATTCAGCATCTTGTCCAAGGACACTTCGACACACCAGGGGTTGAACCACCAGCCTTCCAATTGGTGGACAATCGTTCTATCTCTTGAGCTACAGCCGCCCATTATGATTAATTATTATCACTTATTACCATATTAAGAATAACACTGTCAGTAAATACTACTATTATTATCATCTGTTAAAACTATGGTGTATAAAGTTAAAATTGCAGGCTAAGGCAATAACACAGCCTTATCTTTAATGGCAATGTACTACACTCAGATCTGTTATTAAATTTTCTTCCGATTTACCGGCACATTTTATTGCATTTTGACTCATTTCAGTATTATACAGCAGTAACCAGATTATCACTTTGCTCAAGGACACGGTGACAGTTGTTATTAAGTTGTACTGTGGTTATTATTGCGGGAAAATTCAGGTCAGCTACAGAGCAGCAACTCAGGAGCTGGCATGGCTTCACAGTGTCTGGCTCAAGGACACCTGTGAAGGCCAGATGGTTGTTGAATGGTCACCTAACTTCCTGTTATGCTGTCTTGCTGCCCTTTTATGTTCCTTTATGTACAGACTTACTTCATGCATCGGGAGTAGAGCTGGCATCGTGCCACCGGTACTCGGACCACACAGGAGGGGAAGGCGAGGAGCAGAGTGTGGCTTGCCCGGTCCAGAGTCAGAGACAACAGCTGCCTGGCCTGCAGCGAGTCTTCAGCACACCTGCATCACACACATGCGAGCAGGCACACACAAAAAGCAAAAAATGCATTAGGCAATTTCAATTACCAGACCGAGACTGCACATTAAACCTCTGACCTCACTCTGAGCATTACAGCAGGAAACAAACATTCCTCGTGACTCAGTGTGAAACACAACCAAACACAAACAGTTCTATCAATAAAAGCCACATTAAAAGCGACAAGAAACCTGTGCCCTGTAGCCAGCTGTTACGCCGTCAATCCAAATATGCACCGCCTCGATTGTAGAGGTTCGAGAGGTCGGACGGTCATCAAAAAGCAGCAGCCAGCAGCTGAATCGCTTCTAATGGGCACTTAGAGGTACGATAACTGACACGGACCTGCCTCCATGCAGCAGATTTATACCTTTTTATGCACATGTGCACTCATGCATCAGTTGTATCTGGATGGTTTATGGTAATAACATTGCGGCAGACCCACAGTCATTAAGAAGAATCTATCATTCTGCTAAGGCCAAGCTGTGAGTCATTCTTCATGGCCAATATCAAGGAAGGCAGGGAGATGGAGGGGGTGTGGGGAAAGTGAAAAATACAATAAACAACTAACAAATGCAGGAAAAAGAACATTCATAAAGATCAGACAAGGGGGGAGAGAAGAAGAGACGATGTAGGGTTGCATCTCTTTTAGATCATTTCCTGGTTCATTATGGCAACCAGCCAATCACAAAGCAGCGATTTCTATCTGCGCTGACTTCTTAAAAGATCACTGTGTTTGCAACCCTGCTTCTGTCTTCTCTTTACAGGGCACAAGGCATCACTTTGTCTGTATATGTAAGGTGAGGTTGGAGGGTGGCCCGGCTTGGAGCATAAAAGGAAAAAAAAAAACCCTGATGCGACTCTGCTCTGTCTCCTGATTAGCTGGGTGCCTGCTGTGATAGCTGGACTGTCACTGACCTCCTGGTGGGCGCACCATACACACCAAATTATCCCTCGCACGCTGGCTCGGGTCCACACCAGCTCATTCATCACGCAGCCCTCTCACTTCACTCGCCATCACTATCCCTCACTTTGTCAAGTCAGAAGCAGAACAAATAAGCTGAGACACAAATTGGTGAGCATAGGTTGGAGAGGTTGGGAGGGAAAGGAGGCGCGTTATTAAGAAGTGAAACAGTATAAGTAGATTGGCCTCTACTGCAGGGAGAAAGTGTGTTTCTAGTTGATTCAAGAAATAATCCTTTGTTTCCCCCGAGTGCAGAAAAAATAGTATATATTGTATATCAGGGAGCAAATTACAGTCTCAGAAAGCTGGTGTTTAGAAACATGCACTTTCTTTTTAAAATGCATCTAATTAGTCTTGGTGAAAGATAATCACCAGCCAAATCTGCCTGCACCTGTGTGACAATCTTCTCCCCTCCTCCCTCCCTCCCCGCCCGGCAGCCATCCACCATGCGGAACGCTGCATCTCAACAAAGAACAAAAGCAGAAATGAAGATTGAAAAGGCATTGTACCCAGTGTTCATTACGTCGTGATGGGCATCCAGCGAAACCTCGAAGCTGCCTGCCTCCTGCAAAATGCTAATTAGAAAGTCCACTCCAGCCTTTTGTCAAGATCCAGATATTAAATATAATTTAGCCACAGACTGAAGATAAGGAGTCATTTTTCCTGACAGAATGTCATTTTTGTCAAGATTAAGGATAATGTGATTTTATCATCATTTCATTATTTTCAGATGTTTTTTTCTACTAATGTCCTTCTACCATATGTCTCAACCTCATTAGAAGATGTTCAGATTTCCTGATAATGAATATTAGCCTCTAATCCTATTCTTTTCTGTTTGCCCTATTTGTATTCTCCGCATGGGGTGGCATCGTCTCGGCTCCGGCACAATTATGTGTGTCTCTCGAAGAATAGGTGAGGTTTTCTGCATAATTCAGGACACGCCATGTTTCGAGGACATGTCATGCTTTTTTTTTCTTTTCCCCCCCTTGCTATTCTTTTTCTAGGCGTATCTCACCACCGGCTCCCCTCGCTGTGTATACATCAACCGCAGATGTCATTTAACCCCTTCCTCACCTGCCCTGCTGTATGTCTTCAACTATTTCACATCAAGCTATACAAGTATGTGCAATAAATGAATAGTTCTGGTATTTTTAGAAATGTGCTTATTAGTTTCCTACAGACTCCAATGGCTGTAGAGTAAATACATGTGCTAATAACCTATAGACATGAGAGCTGCATCAATTTTCTTCTCTAATTCTCAGCATGAAAACAAAGCTTATTTCCAAAAAACTATTCCATTAACAGCTCAAAATACGAGTCATTTTCTGTTTCTGTTTCTGTTATCTTTGACTTCTTACTTATCAGGGTTGAATCCCTCCAGTTCCTCCAGGAAGATGTTGCTGTTGGTGACAGTGTTGTCCTGGTTGGGCATGATGAGGAACTTGAGGATGGTCCCTCTGCTCGAGCCGAGGAACAGGACGGTCCGGTTTCTGTACGGGCCGGCTTCTGTATCCACCACGATCTTATTCAGCTGGTACCTGAGCAGCAGCAGGACAGACACTGCGTTAATGCCGTGGAGCTGCGAGGGACTATTTTTCTGTTATGAAAGCTAAAAGCACGGTCGAGTAGCTCCTGGAGGCAAGTTTATGACTTAAGTGCATTACAACTGATTGGTTTAGGTGTAAAATATGGACTCTTGTGATTTTATTTCATAATATGCCATTTTCTCTTGAGTCACTTCTAAATGAAATGAATTCCACAGAGAAGAAACCGCTCATCAAATTTGCATAATAAACTAATTACACCAGGCGTTCAGTCATTAATAATATCAGTCAAGTAAATGGGCTCGTCTTGGAACAATAGCAGAGTGTTGCTGAACTACACACGGTCCTGTGTGTCTGAGTCAATAGACGAGAATAGAAGCCATGTTGTGCCAGGTGTTTAATATTCCATATACATCTAGTCCCCATAATCCCCCGGTGGCTGGTTGGGACTCTATACAGTAGATAGCCGAGAGCGAGAGAGCGAGAGAGAGAGAGAGAGAGAGAGAGAGAGAGAGAGAGAGAGAGAGAGGGGAGCATGCAAGCATTTATGTGAGACTTGATGTGCTACAGCTGCTACCACAGGCTTCAACACCCAGCCAGGACAAGTTCAACAGAAGGAGTTCACAGCCTAAACAGACAGACCATGTGTGTGTTTGCATATAAATATCCGTGTATGTTTGCAATCTGACACTGTAAAACATCATTTCGTGGGCTCAGGTTCAAGTTATGAGTTACATATGAGTGAATATTTTATTGTAACAAAACAAATAAATGAAGTTTTGTTTTGTTCTAAAATGAGCATTTTGTAACTTGTCAAATATGTTTATTTCCTCATTATGTTAAGAAGTGTAACTCAAGTGCTTCTATGATTCTTTCTAGACGTATTTACTACTGCAAATACGTATAAGGATAATTATTAATGAGCAGGGTTGGTTGGAGTTCAGTCTCACCTGACCATGGTCCTGACTATCCAGGGTCTTTGTCCGAGCGACGGGACGGCTTCATCCATGAGAGGATGGGTCTTGACGAAGTTGAGCATCTCGTCAGGGAACGAGTTGGAGGAATTAAACCTTGAACCTTGAACAGCACAGCCGCCGGGTCTGGAGAGAGCACGTTTCAGCACACATTGAACAAACGGTCCAGAGGCAAAGTGGTGTACACTTTTCTGTCCACTTCAGACCTCAGTAAAATAGGATTATATAATTAAGCAGTCTAGACTGTCTGAGTGTTTCACATTCAGACACATACCCCTTTTTCCAACAAGCGATTGATTTGATTTAGTCAAAAGAAGCTCATATTTGAAGCATTTGACAAGTGATGGATGGTTGCATGAGGTCAAGACACGTCTTTAGATTCACAGAGAACAAGTTGTATCCTTGTGAAAAAACTAATTATAAATGCCCCTATAAATCTATGTGACTTTCAGTTTATGGAGGTTTCCACACTGCTAACCTTATAACTATAAAATTTAAAAAGGGGCATTTATATAAGTGGTGATAAAATAAATGTGTTGTTGCTTGTATGTATTTCCTTTTGTTATGAAATCAAACCCTCGCCATGAACCGCCATCTGCAAAACACACGCCTATAGAACAGTATTAAGGCTAAATTGAATACAGGTTGTTCATAATTCAGTGTTCTTCTTACAGTTCTCCGATAACAACCTGAACACAGGTGCACAAATTGATTACAGCCATCTGTACCTTGGCTTCGGGATGACTTCATCTGGAACAGGTGTCCAAATAGACTCGGGTGATTTCTGCTCCTTGAACCTCCCATCAAACACCCCGGCCAGCTGCTCCATGTCGAAGGCGCACACAGCCGAACCTGGGATACTGCAGAGACGGAGGCGGAGAGGTGGGACCAAGGTAGATTGAGACAGAGAGCGTCAATTGATGAAATGCTTTGATACAAAATGACTGTCAGTCCTGCGTCAAGGGGGCTTTACTTTCGACAGCAGTGCAGCGAGATTGGGAGTGACGGAAAAAGAACAGATAAGGCAGAGCAAACCAAGACTGGAAAATACTGCGAAATGTGAAAAAGGAAAGAAGGAAAATATAGACAGTCAATTGTGAGCGTGAGAAAGGGACAGCGAAGATGACAAATTAGATCTGGGCTGTTCATATTTTGACATTCGATGCTTGAACACAAAGGAAACTGTTATTGAGACGGAAAAGAAAGACGGGATGAGACAGACGCTGTCAACACTTTAGGCAAAAAATAGATATGAAGCGGATGCAATAGCTAGATTAGACCCATGAAAAGATCTTGGCTGGAATTCCTGGAATATGAAACGAAATAGGAAATGAGTCACTGAATATTCTGCCTTTCAAAAAAAAGCGAGTAAGATTCTCATGAACCCAAACACCAAATTCCAGTAAAATTCCCGGTGCACCGCGGAGGCTGTTTAACTACTCGTGAACCCTGCAACAGGGACCAGAACATCTGCTCCGAGAAGTGTCCGTAGCCCACACACACATAAATAAATACACACAGGCACAATCAACAAATAGAGACACGTTCACACGAGTCTTTTCACTGAGGCCGATGATGTGATTTTGTGTTTGGGTTAAAGAAAGCACCGCAGAGACGGAGAGAGAAAAAAAGAGAGTGAGAGTGAGAGAGTGTCAAGGAATGAGTTTTTTAGAAAAAAAAAACATCCAATGCTTCCTGCTCCGAGACTCAACTCTCTGCTCTGAATGTGTCCTCGTCAGTGACTAATGGTGTGCGTGGTGTGAGAGCGAGTGACTAAGCGCTATTACCTTAGTGATACACGCACATCGAAAAACCTGAGAGACTGAGTCACCTGCGACCTGCGGCTACATGAATCCCACACATACCCCATCTGTTTCCTGCCTCTCTCTCTCTCTTTCTGTCTTAAAAAATAGGCGTCCAGCTGGTGATTTGAGGATGCGCCCCCCCACCCCGTGATTCTGCGGCAGCGTTTCCGATTGAGTGCGCCTTTGAAAGCCACAGAAGGGTTGGTTTGGGGAGGCAGCGCCCGAAGGCTGGATTGTGGTTGCAGCGGGGAGCCGTGCCCTCCTGATGTGCCATTTGATCAGGTCACGCCGTCTCCCTCAGTACTTATCATTCATAGGCAGGGATGCGTCTCGACCCAGGTCTGTGTGGCAGAGCTGCGGGGGTTATCTGCGGACGAAGCGGCGGCCCTCTTAGGACCATGGGGCACCAGATGTTAGGCGTGACACATCTGCCAGCTCCGCACCGGCGCCAGCTCGGCTTCCTTTCTCTACCTCATCCCACCGCCTTCAAACTCTCTTTCTCTCTCTCACAGCAGGTCACCGGGTTTGCCCCCCGCAACACAAGTAAGCCAAAAGGCCTCGAGCTGTTTGTCTCTTCATTATTCTCATTTTCGCTCTGCAGAAGAGTCCGTGTGTGTTCTCGCACACAAATCGTTTTCTCACGCTTAAGACTACTTTCCTTTGTTTACTTTTAAATGCCCCTCTCTGTGTCCAAAGGCATTTGTCCTTCCTTCACTCTTTCTCCTTGACGAAGGTTGAGTGACAGGGCGTCCGTCAGATAGGGCTAAGTCTAAAGCACTTCCTCACTATTTTACAAGCTCGCTGACAGCCTGGAATAACACGGTCCTCACAGATACACGATGCCTCAAAGGAGCAGGCGAGGAAGAGGAGCAAGAAGGTGCGAGTCGGGGGAAGCTTCAACGTCTATCCTTTAATAAGGGGTTTAACTATAACTAAGATGTTTTCAACACTCATAAATATGAAAAATAAAGAGCTTGTGAAATATGGAATCAATTCACCACATGGGGGCTATATAATTTCTGTTCAAATGTTTATAACATTGAATTTCAGAAATCCCACACACTTCGCCTGAATCTCTGCATAGAACAAACCTTCCAAATGGACATTTCACAGAAATTCTTGTATATTTTCTTTTTTTCTAATTTAAACAGACTTTTGTGTTTGTCGACTTCAACGATTGACTTGACTTGATTTTCACCAAACTTGGTACGGAGCCAGTTCTTAAAGAGGGGGTATTCTTTCAGGGGGAAAAAAAACCAAGGCATAATGAATGTCTTTCTGTTTGCTGGAAAGGAACATGTTACTTATCCATGAGCTCATTTGAAAGATTCAAATTAATTTAGTTAATTTTTTCAGTGAAATCAGATAAAACAGTTTGCAGCCATGATGGAATAAACGATGCAATGGGCGTGGCCTTAGATTAAACAAACGACCTTTAGTCCAATCAACCCAAATTGTTTTCCATTTTTGTTCAGTAGAATGTGGCTCCACTGACATTTTAAAGGAATAGTTTGACATTTGGGGAGATATGCTTATCTGCTTTCTTGCCAAGAGAAGATCGATACCACTCTCACATCTGTACGGTAAATATAACGCTGGAGTCAGAAGATGGTTTGCTTTGCTTGGCCTAAAGACTAGAAACAGGGGGACACTACGAGCCTGGCTCTGTCCAAATGTGTCCAACTTAGGCCTTAATTAAGAGACTCCTCATCCTGACCTTCTACTCTTTATCTTGCTTTTTAATATTATATCCTTTTTCGTTTTTCTTTTTTTAATATCCCACAAACCTTTCAACCTTAACTCTTTTTTATTCAAGCAAGCTAATTTTTCATACTCTTCCTTGACCTTTCCACATGAGGCCCCTCTGGGTGTTCTCTTCTCTCCCTAACCTGACTATCCTGACCCGTGTGGACTAGAGAACATCTCTGTAATAACTCTGTATTTTCCTCATAACATGGCTCTGCTGTCAACTACACATGGCCTTCTTTTCCCAGACCCGTTTCTCAAGCTCTAGCAAGACACCAAACCATGTTCCCCCCTGCCTTCCCTTACTCGCGCAGGCCCGAGGGAGACTAGCTTGCACATCTGTGCATCGTCCCACTGTGTCACACTTCTCCTGGCACTGTAAACCTGTTCTCCTCCTGCTCCTTGTCCTCCTCATTTCCCCTCCTCGGCTGTGTTTTCCCAGAGGGACATCCTGCTGTCTGACCCTGTCACATGGGATTCTTTACAGCACAAAACCAAACACGGACTCCCCCCACTCTCAGGATGCACTAGATTTACTTAACTTTGCATGGGATGTTTTCCCTGCATTCCTGAGCAGCTCCATTAAGCCTAATGAGCCCACGTCAGTCTCCTCCAGCAGCAATAGACTTTTTCAGCTGCCAAAACAACAGCTAAGAAATAATGAGAATTGTTTGTTGTCAGAACCAGTTCTGTGCACCACGGTGACGGTAAAGCTTCCATTTGACATCTTGCTGCAGTTCTTTCCATATATAACTACTTATTTGAGTTGCTAAATAAAGCAGAAAGAGCTTTTTTTTTCTTCTTCTCACCAACTCCTATTCTTATTCTCCCCCTTCGCTCCCTACGTCTCCTTGACCTCTTGAGCATCAGGAGCGTGAGTGCAGGAGGCGCTCAGCAGGAAATCTGAGCTCGTCTTTCATCCCTCTTCGAGAGGAAGGGCCCGGGGCTTCAGAGGTGGATGCACAGAGGAACTGACAACTGGGGACGATTTTATAGACTGAGAGCATAGACCGAAGCATCCCGCAAACTTCATAACAGTTGACAAGTTAGTATGTGGCTGTAAAATTATCCCAGGAGTATGTGGGCACAGGAGGAGATGAGTAACTTCAGAGTGTCCAGGGGAGACTCAGGGAGGGCCCAGTAAAACCTCGACTTCATCCCCTCATTCTCATCCTCCAGTCCCGTATGTGCTGCACGGGGGCCAAATGGCAGGAGAGAATAGCTATTCCTCCACCCCCAGGTCCTGCTTCATGCTGTTTTCACTGCACGCTGCCAGCCAAAGCAATTTGTCTGGCAAGCACTTAGCCAGTGTGGCGCAGTGGGCCACACAGGGCCAGTGGGAGATTTGCAGCTCACCTCACACATTCTCTCTTTCTCTTTGTGTTCATTTTCCTCCATCACACATGTCCTTATCCATCCATCTAAACCTCCCTTTTTCTCCCCCTCTCTTGGCTGGCAGTGATTTAAAATAGGACCCGGTGGCAGTTTACCCAGGCAGGGGTGTGTGTGTGTGTGTGTGTGTGTGTTCAGCTGGTTCTCCTCTGTGGTATGCTGTAAATGCTGTTATCTGGGAACCATTGTAAGTGTGTGTGTGTGTTTGTGTATGAGTGTGTGTGTGTGCAGCATCCATCTGTCTGTGCAGGCAGTGGCCCCCTTCTCGCAGCGCAGCCCTTCCAAACACGCAGATAAGATGCAGCTGATGAAACAGTTTTAGATCTCAGAGAACGAGGGACGCACGTGTTGTCCATTATTGACTTCCTCGTCCTTGAGTTTCTCATCCATCTCTCCTCCTCTTGTTTGCTCCCTCTCTCTCCCTCTTTATTCTCTCTGTGTCTTCTCTCCTTTCGCATTTGCTCGCTCATTGTCTCTCTCTTCTCTCTCTCTCTCTCTCTCTCCCATCTCTTACTGGGAGGTCGGCAGCCCACCACTTTAAGACACCAGCCTGCATGTGGTACAGAGCCTTATTTTTCAATCCTTAAGAACCTGAGTCGGTATTTTAATGGGACAGGTGATAGTTATGCCGCTGGCTGCATTTAAGTGAAAGACGGTATTGATTCCAGACCAGAGTCAACAACAGCCAGTCGCAACAATTTGTATGTGTGCTTCGATGTGTTTGCACTGGCAGACACAGTAAGTGGTGTCAGGGCTGTTCAGATGGTGCTAGATGAGTGGCACATCACACAAAAAGTATACCTAATACTTTTCTATAAATTGTACCACTTACACTGCAATATGCTGTTGCAATACCTTATTTCAGAGTCTGCAGATTATGTTTATCCCCGTGCCACATGAAAGATACGTGGAGGATGTTTGCACACGACAACATCCCTATTAATAGGTGAGATCATGCTTTTCTTACTATTGTTGAAAAATGGCTAAAAAAGCAGCACTGAGTAAGCGCATTCAACAAAGCACAATACGTCGATTACTCTAAATGTATCAGAGAGGAGACAAAGGAATCAAAGAATCCGTGTTGCATATTTCCATTTGCAGTTTTGTCACTTTAGGAAAATGACAGCACCAGACTGAGTCACTGTACAACATTAGTCTCTCTAATGTAGAAACAAGTGTGTATTTTGTGCATTAAAAGGATCAGAAGTATATTGCATGTGTAGCCCACATTAGTATTTTTGTCACACTCCTTTCTTCCTTCTGTTGTTCGGCGTCTCTGCTTTGCCGTTTGTGTTCTCTTCGGCTCTGTAAATAACCTCAGTTTCCAATAATCTCCCATTTAACAGGCAGCATCTCTCTTCTCTCTTCCTCTCACCTTTTTTCAATTTCATCTTGTCTTTCAACAAATCACCCTTTTGTCCTCCATGAAAGCGTTCCATGTGCCTTAAATTACTCTGTACCCCACAATCTTGACCTTTGTACCGCCTCACAGGCTTTTTCATTTCTCCGGAGCTTCGCCTGGCCTGTAGGAAGCCTTGCTCTTTCCGACTTCATAGGTGAAGGAACAAACTTTGGTGGTCCGCTATATTTTCAAGGTGAGCCGTGTGAGTGCTGCTTCACACTGGGTGTCTATCTCAGTCTCCACGGGAAGTGTGTCAAGGTGTGCCTCCACGCCTGTGTGAATCTTAAAGAACACTCTCGGTATGATTGAATCCCCCTTTTCTCTTTCCGGAAAGGAGATGGATTGAAATCGCTCCACGTCAGCCCTCATACACGCGCACAAATAAAGCCTCTTATTTGAAGGCAGACAGGATGAGTATTGATTTAGAGCAGTGATTCCCAAACAGGGTGTACACTTGCATTTGGGTACGTGGAGAGATTATGAAGCAGTAATAAGCAGTAGTACTAGTAATTTGAGGAGCAATCACTTGAGAAAAAAGAGACACATTACAATTAGAATAAAAATATATGCTCATACTGAATCAGCTGAAACACCTGGATGCCAAGTGTTAAGAGAGAGTTTAAAACTGTTATCTAAAAGTAATGGATAGATAAAAGATGAAAGAATAATGAATGGATAAAAAGTTTAGATAGTTAACCAAAAATAAAATAAGTCATAAAATAAGTGGTTAAAAGATAGAGAAAAATTGTTGAAATGGAAAGCTAAAATGTGTCTGTATATTTATTCCAGATTCCATTAACTGTGCAATATTTCATTTCATTCAATTCAAGTGCAATATTTGATATTTAATATTTCATATGTAACTCTCCATGCAAGATCTCATTTCTTATTTCAGTTCAATGTCCTGACAATAGTGTCATATATTTCATATTCATATTCTCATGTCTATTTGTAAATAATCTCATTTAAATTTGTTAAGTTTGTAATACTTTTTTCAGCTTGTTTATATTGTTCATTTTTTACTATTTAACTGCAATGCAAATTTCCCCACTGAGGGATGAATAAAGGTTTAACTTATTTTATCTTAAAATACATAAATGAACAGTTCACACAGTTCATCAAAAATAATGGCTGAATGTAAAATACAGGTAAAAGCAATACAGTTCACATAGTTTGATAGAAGGAATTAATAAATGGTTAAAATGGAGCTCAAAGTAATAGAATAACAACTGAAATAGTTAAAAGTAATAAATAAATGGTTGAAATAGATGGCGGTGTTGATGAAAGTCTACTTCAATTCAACGTACAGGGCTCGGAGGGTACAAGTGACAATAAAGGCTGTGAACCACTGATCCTGAGTGTCTGTCCTTGGGTGCACACTTTTGCGAGAGAAAGGCACATTTGTGTGTTCTGCAGCTTGTTTTCAGGTGTGTCTAAGTCGTACCTGTTAGCCGGAGTGGAAAACACCCCGAGGATTATGTCCCTGCCGTGCATCCTGATGATGGGGCTGGTGGAGTGGAGCAGGTTGAAGTAGAAGTGGGAGTCGCCGGGGACGGAGCAGTTCAGACGGGCCTTCAGGAAGGACGTCCATTGCTTCTCCAGGACGCGCTGGGACCCGCCTTGATCGCGCTTGCACACCCGCGCCACACGCGACACCACCACCTGTGAGTCGGCGGGCACGGAGAACCAGATGTAGGCATGGACTGTACATTTGCAATATACTGACAGGCGTATCTGTAAACACACAGCTCGCATACTGTATAACTTCAATGATTAGCTGGGGAGTTCGGATATATTTCCCAAGCTTTGGGTTTCATCTTCAAAAAGGCATATTTAAAAGCTCTTTTCAACTCCAGGGTGATCTCTGAAGAGTCATTTGCATGCTATTTGCAATGTGAAAACCCTGTTTTGACAGATCATTGTTTCATAATGGTAAATTTAATATCAATTATTCATGAAAATGTCAGTGCATCTGAAAATTGCTTCTTTGAACACCCTCATCCTCACAACGGTGATGCTGTTTAAGTATCCATTTACTCTGCTCTCTGTAAACATGTCAAAGCCTGAGACCTTGTGCAAGCACTTCTCCCCAAATGTGAATAGCTAATTTATCAGACAAACGGGTTTCCTGATGCTGATATTTCCTCATGAAGATGAGTCTCCAGCTTTGGTGAGAGCAAGAAACATACAGAGTTGCTATAAAAAAAGGGCTTTTCTCAGGTTAATACAGACATGAGCTGTCTGCGCAGACTGTGATTTGTCAGATTAGATATGCAGACAAACAAATAGGAGGATGAAAGGTCAGTGTAGCTGTGGGAAGAGACTTATATTGACATCCAAATAATAGCAGCAGAGAGATATTATACTGGCACCTCCTTTCATGGTGTTGCATTTTAACGACACATTCACATATTTCTCTACAGTCCTTTTAAAAGACGCTCTGAATGGGCCCGCAACTCCTCGGCGTGAATACCGAGAATTCAGAGGGAAAGAATATGCTGTCATCAAAACGACGTCTATACCTTCTCCAGGTAATTGAACTCCATGGCTATCTCTCTGAAGAAGAAGTAGATGTGAGGTCCCCACTCGACAGCGCTGACAAAATACGGCTCTGTAATGTGAGAAAGAGAAAAAGTGAGAGAGAAGAAAATGAAAGTGTATAGGAGAGCGAGGGTTCAATGAAATATAGATGGACCATGAGAGCGCATACAGCCAAACAGTCTCCATTTGCAAAACGCATCATTCACTCCCACGACACCGAGGTAACACGAGGGCAGTGAGAAAGAGGCACAGGCCATGCTTAATTTCATTACATGGTGAAAGGGGATTTCACACCAAACAATAAGCGCATTATGAATCCCTGATGTTTCCGAGAACTCGCTTTCACGCCATGCATTGCAGCGCTATTACACCCGAGATCCTCTACAACCTATGTGTCTGATAATGTGTATTTTCTACTGTCCCCCTTGTCATTTCACCACGATGTGGACGGTCCAAACTCTGTCAGGGAGCAGTAAGTTTGACAGTCTCGTGCTCAGCGACCTGTACACGGATCTGTCAGGCTGCTGACTCAGCCCTCTGCCGCTGACACACGTATCGATCCTGCGTGCTGCAAAGTGATGCGGACAGACACTCAAAACAACGGACGAAAACACCGACAGCAGACGCGACGCTGGCGAGATGTAAAACTGCGCCTGACAAACAAACACACGTTAACAAGCACACAGAAGCACACACACACACACTCGCCCACACGTCTGTAGGTACCTCTGAACCACTTGGAGTCGTGCTTGACGGTGCGCAGAGCGGGACTGTCCCCAAGGCTACGGTAGATCACTGCATCAATGGCCAGGAAGTCTGTCACTGTGGCTGTGAACAGATTCCCCTCTGACACACACACAGAAACACAAGTGAGTTAGAAAGCACCAGAATAACTGAAAACAATAAAACTGGAGTGAACGTTGTCGTATAATGAAAGTCCTGCATCATAAACACGGCACGACTGACCACTCCATGTTGTAATTGCAGTAACATAATTGCAATTTTGCAGCTCTCCCACGCAAAAAAACCCCAGCAGCTTTTACATTCAGCTAATATCAGATAATGGGCTGAACAGTAATGGCTCCCTACAGCTTCAGCCACAGAATAGTGTTGATTTGATTACAGTTAAGTGTTTAAATATGATGAAGTAAACAAAGGAGATGAATAAAAGTGGGAGAGTCTTATTGAGCGAGTGTGTTCAAGGGTCAAAAATCTCTTTCATGGCGCAACAATGACATTCATCTACTACAGCGCTGTGGGAGCCGCATGCAGGTGAGGAAGTAAAGACGAAAACAAAAGGTGCATCTTACCTGCAAATAGAGCTACGTTGGCGTGTTTGGGGTCGTAGGGGCATCTCGCCATACCGCTCACCGGGTCTCCTACCATCTCCAGAGTATCTCCCTGTTACACACACACACAAACAAACACACACTTTATTCAGCAAACTCCTAAATATATGAATCCACACCAGCATCATGGAAATAAGCAACGGAGAAAAATGGCAATTAGGGAGTGTTACCGTAAGTGCACACTAATAACTAATTTACTGGTGGCAATTAGGCACAGCTACAAAAAAGAAAGTCCCATTCTCATGCATAAATAAAACAGAAAAACAGATACAGACACAACTTTCAATCTCTTACTCACAAACATATATACACAGTAAACTAAACACATACACACACACTCACACGCCCATCAGCCAAAAAGCAAACTATTCCAACAGCAGAGTCGAATTCTCATCCACGGCTGAAATTTATAGGTGTCATTTCATTAAAAACCAGCTATAAATAAAACAGTAGCTAGCATCGCTAACTAGTCCCCAGAGAAACAGACAGCCTATCAGAAGGAGACAGGTGTGTTATACGCTGTTGTAGAATGTCATTAGTGGCTGACAGATAATGGGCCAGGTACGTCTCAGTGTTCCACTGTTGCGCTATGTTTGAAATGTGAGAGCCTGAAAATAACACTTATCTGAAAAAGCCTTTGATACTGAAAGGATTTTTTTTTTTCCTCTCGCTTTCTCAACTCTGCCTTCATCCCTCATTTAATATTCCTGCAGAACGATGTGAAATCAGCCGAGCTGATGATTAATATTCATGCGTCGTTTTTTTTTTCCCACTTCTTCTTCCGCGAGTTTGAAATCGTTACTGTAATTGAGCGAGACAGGGATTGGTCGGGAAGTGGAGCGCGCTCGGCTGCGTGGTGGAGGATTCAAAGCTTCAGACTCTGACGAACACATTCTGGACAGAGTGATGGAAATATTTACAGCACAATGTGTCTAATTGTTCGAATCGGGTCACACTTACTGTACGCTTGGACCCGTCCAACTGAGGAACTGCTTTTTCTTACTCAAACACTGGCAACAAAAATCCAACCAGGCAAACAAGTCACGTCCCCGCTCTTCCTCTCCCAACACCCTCCTCTTCCTCGTCTCCCTTCATTGTGCTCTCCTTGATTATCCGTCTCTGACTCTCAATGATAACAAGCTCGGCGGACCACAAAGTTTAACCGCCGAGAAATAACAACTGTTGTATCTCAGGAAAACAAGGCACTGGAGCTGCCAGACAACAAGAATAAATAAGTCCTGGGGAGGAAGTCAACAACGCCTCGAGTGAACAAACAAGCCTAATCAAGCTGTGAACGTTCACCGGAACAGGTGTATTAAAGCGAGTCCTCTGTTCAGGAGAAATTAATGAGGCATTCATCAGTTAAGTCAAACCAATCATTATGAGTTTGTGTTGACATTATCACAGGTTTGGGATGCACAAGGCTTTACTCACAGTATAGTTGGCACAAAGCGGGTTGAAGGCGTTGGTCCCGCACACAAACAGGCCTCCTTGTCTGCTGAGCAGCACCTTCATGAAGTTACGGCATTCATCCTGCAGGAAAAGAGGAGAGGAGAGAGGGTAGAGCTTAATATGCAGGAGGGGTGAAACCGAGGGAAAGAAAGGGAAGAAATGACGAAGCAAATAGAGGAAAAATTTGGGTTTATTTTTCAGAGACTGATTATCCCAAACCGCTCTGTGAAATGAAGCTTTTCAGTTGCCTGATGTGTGGAATTATCACACCATTAACGCTGTCAATCATATTGATACAGTCTGAACGTAGCCCGCAGAGACTTTAAGTGTCTACCCTCTTCACACACACACATGCACACACACACACACACACACACACATACACACACACACACACACACACACACACACACACACACACGCCGCTGAGTGACAGACGGTAATCCGAACCAGCTTCAGGATTTTAAAACAAGCAACAGATTTAAGGCTAATTTCTCCACTGTGAGGCGTCAAAATACATGAAGCCTGCTTAATGACTAAATAAATCCAAGTCACAGTTTCGTTCTCGCGTGCTTATTCTTTGAAATGAGAAGTCGTTGTAAGCGCTGCAAGACTTAATAGCTGCCTTTGCCCCACGGTGCCTAAAAGTAATAAATGAGGGTGTAGTGAAACTGAGAAAAATGACTTCAAAGTTAATCTGCTGCCTCCAAAGTGTGTTTATAATAGAAATGACTAAACACATGTAACCTCTGGTGAACACTTATTACTGCTGTGATGATAACACAATGCATTGCTGGTTCAATTACTTTTACCTCCAACTATTTCAACCATTGAACCACTACTTTTAGCTATGTGTTTAAACTGCTTATTCATAATTTCTAACAATCTTTTAAATCATTTTCCCATGAGTCTAATCTAACTATTTAACCTTTTATCCATTGCTCTTAACTGATAACTATTACTCCAATACTTCTAGCTATCATTTGACCATTCAGCTATAAAGCCTATTTTAACTGTATGAAATGTGTATTCACTATTTTAACAGTTATCCGTTAGTTGACTGTTCAGAATGCCAACTAATTTTCACACAGTCATTTGTAATAGTGTGAGATGCAAAAGCAAGAAAAAGAAATGCACACAATTTAAAAGCAAAGCAAAAAGAAACAAAAGATATGGACACTTATGGGCAAAATAGGAACAATTTGTCGATAAAAACGTCAATATTTTAAGGCAGAGGTTCCATTTTTCACTTTAAAGTGAAGCAATATCTGTTAGTGGCTGCGTGTTCTGGCCTTCGTGTGGATGTGAGTTCAATTAAAGTTATTATTTCTTCTTCTCACGTTATCTGATTTGCAGGAATTTAAGGGCCTGAAGAGCTAAAAGTTTTTTACGAGAAGAAAGTTGTAAACATACTTGGAGTCTGAGTAACTAGAAAGCTTGTTTGTGCAGATTTATCTTAGGGCCACAGAGGGGGTCCTGATGCCCAGGTTGGGAACTGCTGCCTTCTTTACAACCAAAATGTGACATGATAATAAATAAACAAAGAATCTCTCAACATAGTGAATTTGCGTGTGCATGGTTTTACATTTTTCCATGGGTGTTAAACCTAAATTCCAGTCATGCCCTTTGACTTTAAAAGTACTGACAGCAGTTTGCAGCCTTTGCAGGGCCGAGTCCACCACCTGTGTGTGCTGCGTGTGTGGAGTGAGTGGTGATGTACAGTAGATCACTGGTGAGCAGCCGCCAGCAACCCCCTCCCCAAACTACTAGTGTCCCAGCCAGAATGGCACCAGCTCCACCACACACACACATACACCAGCTGGGGTCTACTTCAAGACCACCACCCGCACTGATGTCATCAGAAGGAGAAGTACGACTGGAGCAGAAGCGATGGTGTTGATAGCGGATATGTCAAATGACAGTCTGTATGTGTGCAATATGTGTGCGTGTGGAAGAGATCACAGGGAGAGCAGTGATATGAGAGGCGGGTGAGTGTTATTCCAGATGCTCCACCCTACCCTTCTACCCCTCCACCTTCCCACTTCACTCCCCGCAGGGTTCTCGTTTTTCAACAGCTAAAAAACAGGAAAGAAGGAAGTGTTTTCATGTGCGGGTGTAATGAGTGTGTGTGTGTGTTGGGGTGTGGGGGGTGTGTCAAGTGTGAGGTATAAATTTCTAATGGTGCAGCACAGTGTGACAAATTGAGGAACGGCTGTGACAGTATTTGTGTGTGTGTCACTCCCACGCATACAGCATGTGTTCATGTGTGCCTGGTGCATACATCTCTCTGTGTGTGTATATGTGCATATATCTGTGTGTGTTTCCGTGTATTGCGGCACAGATGCATGCTCGTGTGCGAGAATCATTTGCATGCTGTTTGTCGGTGGGGTTGCAGTCTGTCAGCTTGGTCAGAGCTGTAATCACAAAGCCAGATGAAGCACTCTTAATAACAACCCAGTTGCACTGCCAGCATCTGAGAGAGGGGAGTAAATACTTAGAAGAGCCAAACCACTGCACAAATGTGAACATTTGGCAGAGCCTGTACACATAAAATAAAACATTTCATGAATACACGATAAAAACAAGGGTTGGATCATTCCTACCATTTTATCTATTGAGTTTTGATTACCATTTGCACTTTGCAGACATTGTCAGAATTCATCCCCTGCTGCATACATGCTTTTCATTAACTCTTATTCATCTGTTCTGGGAGGCAATTTGGCACTTCCAGGTACGGGTCTTTCTTCATTCAAAGTCCAATTCAGTCAGTAGGATTACGGTTTTACTATGATTTCCACATTAAAAATTAAACCAATTACAAAGGATAAAGCAGTGAATCACTGAATTAAACAATAATATATAAATCCAAATGCTGTATGTCCTGATGCCTCCTTCCTCTTCCCTCTGCCTCCCCCCGTCGCTCTCTGCTCCCTCGCTCCCTGGGCAGAATCCAGACAAAACGCCACCTGTGCTGGCTGGCAAGCCTTCCCGAGACCCAGACGACTGCAGCCCTCCTCCTCCTCTTTCTCCACCTCCTCCTCCTGCTCCTCTTACTGACAGCGGCAGAGCTGCCTGGGCTCTGAAAAATTAATCTGCAGCACAGATGAATTACACAGGAGCACGCGTCTGAGTGCAAATATGGACGTAGTTCTGAATGGAGTGGAGATTTAAAGAAGAATGAGAACAAATGTGGAAAGATGGGCCACACCATGCACAAGGGTGTGTGTGTGAGAGAGAGCAAGTTTGCATATGTGAATCTGCATTTTTATAAACTGCACGTGACGCAGGCAGCAGGTTTATAGTCAGGCAGATGTTAGCCAGGCTACTTCGACTCTGCAGATGTTGTCTGAGCAAGTGCATTCCTCGCCCGCATGGATTCTCGGCCCAGACCTTAGACACACCAAAAGCATTCATACACATATAAATGCAAGTGATCACGCAAGCGGTCGGAGGATCGACAACAAGTTCTCTGTTGCTACAACACATCTGCTCAAAACAACCTGCAGCAGTCAGACACCATTAAAACTGAGGAGGCTCCACATTCTGCATCTGCTTTCCATCTATTGTCCGGAACTCAACCTTAAGTTTGAGATGATAAACAACTTTTCATTTGGCCTAAGCCTGGCCTCCGTGTTTGCTCTAATGACGAGGCTTGTCCAACAACTTAAGTGCACATCAGTTTTACCTCCGGCTACAATCAACGTTCCCGTGTTTGGTCTAACCAAAATACAAAACAGGTTCATACGTCGTAAAATCTTCTGCTCATTTTCCTGCTTTAGGAGCAGCCCCGCATTTTTCATACTCTCATAAAAGTTATCATGATGACCTGCTTTAGTAATGTTCGTACAATAGGAGCCATCTAAGGTAGTACATCAGGGGGTCGTATTTAGCAAGCTGCTCCTATAAATCTCAAAAGTTTCCATTACATGCCTGGCTGGTCCCCTGATGTTAGCGACCAGGGAGAAGAGAGCCTTGCTCTGCCAAGAGACGCCATTGAGCCAGAACTCTCCCACACACACACACACACTCACACATACTGTCGACACAATACACACACACGTACACAAAGGTTTGGCTTCTCCGATCATTAAGGCTTGCAATTTCCAGAAAAATCCCTGACGCACAATTTTGACTGAAAACAGTGACTCTCCATGACAGGAAAAAAGTGTGTGTGTGTGTGTGTACTGTATGTTTGTGTGCATGTGGGCGGAGGATAAATTAACAGCGGTACCAAATTAGCAGCAATGTGCTGTTCTGAGTACTGCGGTCTTACTCAGCATGTTAAAGCTAATCCGCGTCCCTCTGCAACCCTTCCTCCCTGTTTGATGGTAATTCTGACTGAACACACCACAGGCCGCAAACAAACATCAGACACCAGAGGGAGGGAGAGAGGGAGGGAAAGCGAGATAATAGAGATAGGAGGGAAAATACAGTGAGGGAGAGGAAGATAGGCAGAAAGTGAAGGAAAGAGAGGCAGGAAAAAAAGAGAGAGTTTTTCCAGGCCAGTCAGCCATGTGGCAGCCTCAGCGGTGGAGCTGACCTGCAACAAGACCTACAGATCTAGGGGTCAGGTGAGCTCCACTCCCCGGTGGAGACATACACACAAACACACACACACACACATCATTCAATCCTCGACCACAACGCTTAACCTGAGTCACCCCCGGATGGCTCGCTGTCTGACAACCTGCTGAGAAAACAGGCAAAATGTCTCATTGTGATTAATGTGATGTTGTATGTTTAAGTGTAACAAAATATATATGGAGAAGTATCATATGATAAAGCCACCATCATCAGTGAGATCAGCAAGTGTTTTTGACAGAAGCCAAGTAGGAAACTCTGTTCACAGCTGTTTGGGTCCAAACACATTAAGCTCCAAACTATTTCAGCATATCAAAAAAACTGATAAATCAATACACAGAGCCAAAATCAGGGAAAATGAGCAACAGAAGTAGAGCAAAAGAAAAAGACTACAGAAACATCTGGAAAGCTGATTTGTCCTTTTCATCATTGCTCTGTTCATGGGAACTAAGTGCACAGAGCCATCTCTTCTCTGTATTTGCTGTTCTTGGCCTTGTTGCACCTTCACAATGTGTTAGTTTGTGAGAAAGTACAAAACTTGGGGGAACACAACAATCAGCTGCTGTGACACAAAGGTTGAACTCAAATGAATCTGCAAACATTTGAAATAGCCAAGACTTCAGTGTAAAGTAGCACAAAAGGGAGAGGGACCGTGACTAAAAAGGAATGAAACGGATTCCACATGTTGTATTTCAAATTGATTAATTCAGGAGCCAAAAAGAAGAGGCTGTGAAACTGAATCTTCTGCCTGTCCAACCCAGAAAAGACATTTGGGTCTGATGATTGAAAACCCGGAGCTCCTTCGAGAGC
This sequence comes from Centropyge bicolor, assembly GCA_037975185.1. Classification (NCBI taxonomy): domain Eukaryota; kingdom Metazoa; phylum Chordata; class Actinopteri; family Pomacanthidae; genus Centropyge; species Centropyge bicolor. Next base: position 2,372,268 of record JBBMOC010000008.1, on the reverse strand, counting down.
ACAATCAACGCAATATTGATCAAACAATCTCGCTAAGTGCTGCTTATAACGATGCCCAACCGCTCTTTAAAAGCGCTCTATATGGAATTGCCTTTGTTTGCATGTACATGCCACATGGCCATGGCCTGATGTGTTGGCACCGAGCCACCTCCGAGGAACGTCTCACCCTCTATCTCCTGCTCTCTTTTGCTTTCACGAGGAGAGAAAGGTAAGGAGCGAAACAAGGGGAGGGAGTGACAGAGAGAGACATGAAAAGGACAAACGCAGGGGAGATAAGGAGACAGCGGAAAAGCAGAGGACAAAGGAAAATATGATGGGAATACGTAGAGTGAGTGACAGCGAGGCCGACTGTTGCATTCATCAACAAATCGTTTGGTCAACACGGGAGAAGAAGAAAAAAAAAAGAATTAGGATATTGAATTTTCAGCCTAATTAGGGAGAATACTATGTCCTTTGTGATCAACCAAGCAGAAACATTTAATTACAAAACCAATTACGAGGTGGTGAATGTGTCACATCTGACACAACCAGCCCCCAAGCAGAACAGGACATTTTCAGGAGGTGAAGTGGAGGAGAGAATCAAGGGAAGGGAGGGGATCGAGGCTCGGCGAGGTACACGGGAAACGACTGCTCCAGAGATGCCTTTTTGACATTTCCTTTTTTAATTGCATCCACGTATGTGCAGGAGAGAAAACAAAGAGCGAGCAGATAAAAAAAGATACGAGAAATCATGAATATTTATGAACATACAGTGTATACTATGTACATGAGGGTTGGTAATCCCACCCACATGTATGTAAGAACCTCCATGTTACGTGTGCGTGAATGCATTAGAGTGAGAAAAAGATGGTTCTTTTGTGAAATATTCCGTCGGCTCAGCCTCCGACATGATGAGCAAAACAGCAACAGGGGATAACAAAAACAACACCCCAGGAATCGAATTCATTTCAATACAAAATCCCTGCAGTAAACACTGTGGCTCCACAGTACATCACTGCATTATTAAAACTGTGGTATAAAATTCACATGATAACATCAAAACATATCATAAATGGTGTCTTTTCGAGGTCTAAAAGGCTGCATGAGAGCGAACTGGCATGATTTTCTGAACTTGTTCCAGTGCTTATCCCAATATTTTTTGAAAAACAAAAACATATGCTGCAATTTTGAAAGAGGGCCAAAGAAAGGTTCTGCACATTAAGGTCCAATTCAAATATTAAATATTTAGACACACTGGGGAATCCTAGCTATTATGATGACATCAAATTGAGAACACCTGTGTTTGACGTGTAGGTTTACATGGAATATGTAGTTCCTCATCAAAGTTCCCAACATGTTATATCTTAATAAATGGAGTAATTCCACTTTTGTGGTTCGTTCACTTTACAAATTTCCTTAGGCACCATTCTTCAGTATCGTCTTGATATTGGGGATTGTTTTTATATATCATTACATTAAAGCTTCTCAGTATCACCCAGTGCTAATTCAAAGTTATTGCATCTCTAAATGGTCTCTCAATCGAATTTTCATTAAATGTACTTTACTGTTGCGACACTGTCTTTATGAAGCTTAAACGCACCCCGTGCTGTTTATGACCACGAGTAGTGCTGTAATAATGTTTTGATTAGTGCTACTTTTTGTCTCTCATATTGTGCTATGTGCATGAGGACGCACATGCAGGTGGATGGACAATGATTGACAGGATGTTTGAATGTGCTAAGAGAAGTAACAATGCACCAGTAACGTATAGGAAAAAGGAAGACAGCAAACGTCATTGTAAAAAATGCAGGTTTCAATTTCTAAATATTAAATATATATAGATATAGATGTTTTATGAGACAGCAAATGCATTAGACACAAAGTCTTTGGGTGAAAAAACTCAACATGGCCCCTTTAAATGCTGCATTTTTCGTTGACACTGTTAAAAATGACTCTTCAGCCATTTTTGAGGTTGTAGTTTGTGTTGTTGTTGTTGTGCACAACCAACTTTTTCATACTTTTCCAGCAGCTGTTATTTGGAATAAAACTAATTGCATTCTTTTTCATATTTTAGCGAAAAAATATAAATATATATCTGAGTAAGTATAGTATAGTGATTTAAAAGTCTGTTCTTGGCTTTTAAAAAACCAGTGCTGTTCCCTAGCGTGTGTATGTGTATGTGTGTGTGTGTGTGACTCAGTGTGCACATGCATATGCACACACAAGCACATCCATTCATATGAGCCCAGAGAGCTGACTGAGAGGACCTGGCACTGTTCTTATCTTCCTCACATTGCCGTGTGACTCACAGCCTTACCAGGCAGCACAGTCATTAGGGGCAAGAAGACCTTTCATATCTCAGTCAGCCCCACAGCTCTCCTCAGGGCCGGCCAACAGGGACTCACACACGCTCCCCCTCTCCTCTCCTTTCCTCTCCTCTCCTCTCCTTCTTTATCTCCCCTTCCTCTCCTCTCTCACCTCTCTGTCTCCCTCTCCCCCCTCATGTCGCCGTCCCTCTATTCTCCATTGTGTTTCTGTCTGGCACCGTCTCACACAGATTTAATGTCAGGTGTTCTCTCGCTGTGTTAAATAAGTCATTTTTTTTTTCTCTGCCTGGAGGGGACAGAGCCCATGTTTCTGCCGCCAACCACAACCATCACCACTACACACGCCCACACACATGCACAGACACTGAATATGGGCTGTTTATGTGTGGCAGACAGCAGCTAGGGATGTGTGTGTTGGAGATATAAGAGGTATTCAGGCGTGGGCTGCTGGTGGCGGCTGAGACGTTTCACCCCATCTCGTCCTGACCGCTTCAGTTTCCCAACGCCCACCTGCATTTTCTGAGGGCACAAACCGCATTCCTAACTCATAATGGTGGAACAAGTGGTGTATAGGTAGGAGTGGCTCTTTTCTTATGGTCGACGTGTGTGTGTGTGTGTGTGTGTGATGGGTTAGTTGAGCAGGGACAATGAGATAGTACACGGTCAAACACCCCCCTGTGCTTGAGGCGGTGCCAGCAGGCATGACAGTCAGATGACTCCCACAATGAAACCAAAGCTCCAGTCAGACCGGAAAACATGTGCCCTAATAATGTGCATATGTGACAAAAGCTCTGAGCGACTAGACACGATTTCAACATATTCCACTAACACATGTAATCTCCAATTGCTTTGGGCCGATTTTATGCTCCTGTGCTTCCAAAATGTGTTGCGTTTCAGGCTGCAAAAAGACACTGTTGACTACTCTGAGAAACAACTCAGAAGACGCTTCCAGTAAAAGAAAGTTGAGAAAATGTAAATAAGATGATGAAGTAATTTTGAAAATGAAGAAATGGAGAAATTTTGTGATATGGTTTATTACAGTTTGTTTTTCAGCCAGATTTGTATTTGATCTGGTCAGTCCTTTTTAAGTGATGTCATCATTTATGGTGGTGCTCTTTGAAGCAGCTATAATCAATATGTGTGTATTAACAATGGATCAAATTACTTCTTGTATATGAAAAGCTCAACTTGACAAACCCAGAGACAGTTATCACTTGACTCCACATCTCAATGTAGTATTTTACCATCTTTTAATTCAGTTTTAGGTTTCACATCCTGCAGCTTAACTGTTTTAGTTTAGTCTGATCACCGTACTATTTCAGTGAAAAAATCTCTGATAAACTGACTAAGCTTCCCAAACAGCAGACAGATAAAATTAGTGACTAACTGGTGAACATAGTGGAACATTTGGCAACTAAAGAGCCAGATATTTCACCAAAGGAGACCAAAAGAGAGTTAAAAGAAGAGTGAATATTGGCCTTACATTGGCTAGAAAAACGACTCCAAATGAATACTAATGTTGCTCTGTGTCTGCTGGATATGTAAATAAGCATCTGATTGCGTTCAGCTATTGCATATCAACTTCATAAAGTGATAATATGTCAATGCTGGTGTTTATAGCTTGTTGAACTGAACCCATGTGGCAAAATAAAAAAATCAATGCAAGTTTAAAGTGCTGTTTACACATCATTATGTGAGAGCCAGAGAGAGATAGAGCATATATTTTAAAAAGAAAGAGAAGACTCACCTCATGCTTGCCCTTCATCCTGCAGATGCTGATGTCGTTCCTGTTCGACTCCCATGTTCTTTTCTACACGCAGCACACACACACACACTGCTGGTCAGCTACATTTGCATTTCTCCGTGGTAGAAAATGACATTTTCCAGCCTGATGACAAGTCATACATGCTCTTAAAGGTTGTAAATGCTATCAGTGTCTGTGCAGAAGGAGCTCACCTTGCTGTAGAACATCTCGTCTCCTGCAACGATGTCCAACTCCACACGGAAAAGGTCATCCCTGGAGAGAGAAGGAGGGAGACAGTTTAAGAGTGGCAGTCAGCCAGCACAGCACTATCCAAAGCTTAAGGTAAGGCAAGATAGTGCACTGAGGAAACCATGAATACCAGTTCCACAGCAGAAGTAGAGCACAGATATTATTGCCAGCTCAGGACAGTGCAGGTCGATGCAGATTTTCTTTTGGATGAAATCCAGGCAACACACTTAATACAAGCTCGGAGTATGAATATTTCCGCTGTATATTGAATCTGTGTGGTTTAACTACTAAATAATTCTGTGCGTGCAGCTATGTAATGCATACATTGTACTAGAGACATCTATTCGTTTAAAGTTGATCAGACCCTCCGAGATCAGGGAACAGCTTTACAATGTCTTCCATTTCTCCCAATATATATGAGAAATGGAACCCGACTGCATAATGATGTCTCGTATTTCCCCTTCGCCTTTTGCCTCTGCTCATTAAACTTGACTTGCTGCATTGAATTTGCTCCTAGGCCCCAAATTCAGCTTATCAGTCTTATTCAAAAGCCTGAAATTGAATTAATAGATGATTTAATCAACTTGTTATACTGATGCTTTCACACCCCCACATGCTGCCTACACGTGGTCCAACGCCATGCATGTATTCATGACATCCCAAACACTGCTTTCTTGCACTCCTAATCCGCAGATAATTCTGCAGTAACCTTGGATGTTCCTGTGAAAATGCCAACTAAATGAGAGTTTGGCAGCTAAAAGCTGACGATTGCATATTGATCAAGGCCTCGGTATCTACTGGGATGGATCTGAAGCTTGGGCTTCCTCTTAGCAAAGAGCCGGGCTCTGAATGAGCTAATCTGTAAATCTGCCATAGCTGTGTTATTGCAGCAGTATCGATCCCATCTCTGATCCAGCTCTGCCTCCCATCTGTGCCGCGTGTTCTCTTGGTTTCTCCTTTTTCTTTGACAGAGGGAGGGAGGGGTCATCACATGTGCATATGTGTATAAACGCCCGAGTGTGTGTATCAATGTGTATTTGTGCTTGTTTTTTTCCTGCTAGAGAGAGCTGTGAGAATGTGTGCACGATGAGAGCACAGGTAGGCCATCAGGTTACTCCACTCCTGAATAATTCATCCTCACTTCCTGCTGGTGCGTTAGAAGATTCCCGCTCTTGCTCAACCCTCGCAGAATAGGACAACGACTAAGTGGCGGAGAAGTGCAAAATCACCAAACACTTGCTCGGTGCGTCCCTGCTTAACAGGTCAGAGTTTAAGCGTTCTCCAAACAGTGGAGTGGGCCAGAGTGTGAGGCGTAATCTCATCCAGGCTGCTTCAGCGTTGTCTCAGCATTAACATAATGAATATAGCACCAGGCCTCCTAGTCAGAGTGGCTGGCAGCCAGCACTGTTGCCTCTGATAGTGCAGAGGTGGGGGAATTATTTATGCTGCTGCTTCTCTTTCTCCCTCCATCTCTTCTCTTGCCTTGCAGGTTGTTCGAATGATGCAAAGCCCGTGGCCTGTATGTTTTTTGTTTGTTTATACGTGTGTTAGTGGATTTAATGTGCACTGCATTTGGTCGAAGGTTTCAATTCAGAGGAAGGACGAACATGTAAACTGTGCAAAGATTTCATTATTTTTCTCGTTGCAGGATGTTCACACAGCCTCGTCTCATTATATGAGGTCATAACTTACAAAAGGTGCCTCAACTTACAACCTACAAATCAAAAGTCTCCTATTTCCTTTTCCTTGTTTGGCCTTGTGTATATGTGTGGAGTAATTACTTTTTCATACATTATTGTTAATCTTCTTTCTTTTATGCTTCTTGACTTGCACAACTGCTTTGTATTCACTTTATATTTTCCTACTGCTATGTTCACTCCTTGTAAAAACATACTTGGCAATAAAAAAACTATTCTGATTCCCCTGACTCTGAGGACGTGCACGTGCTTGAGCTCTTATTTCATAAAAGCCTCCAACCTTTTTCGACCCGACTAATCCAAAATCAACAACGAATCAAGAGAAACTGTCAACATTTCCTAAATTTCTGACTCGACCGACTCATGAACTTTCTCCTTTTGCCCTGCCAAACAACAGCAGACTGAAGGTCAAGACATCTTAAGCCACCAAGTTCTCCTGTATTTCTTTTTAATTTTCCTACACGTCTTCTTGCTGGCAGCTGTACTGTGGTTTAAGTTGAGTGCGCAGGAAAAGCTGCTCCACTGGATCAAACTGGGGTGGAAAGATTTGAGCTGACCACCTAGTTACCCTGACACTTGTGCTGACGGAGGCAGAGCAGAGCTGTGGCATGTCTGTTTGTGAGTTTGTATGTAAGCGCGTGTCTGCAAATACGTGCCAGAGTAAGAAGCCGTGTCCCAGTTTGATATTACACACTAAATTCTAAGAAGCGATTATGTGATGCTCCCCAAATGAAAAGTGGGTAAAGTAAAATCCTGCACTTCTTAGTAAGTTCATTGAGAGAGCAAGGTTGTGGTCAAAGACACCGTGGACAACGATTTTCAGTACTTCTGGTTAATGATTAAAATTCATAAACTGACAGACAAATTGTCGCATGTTATAATTTGTCGTTTAGTTTTTCGTGTTTGTCTTTGTCTAAAATGATCTGCTCGGCCATTATATGTGTCCTCGTTTGGTCTGTTCAGTTCAGTTAAGGAATTGCTGGCTAGAGGTTTAATGGATTAATCAAAAAAATAATAATTGGTCGAGTGATTATTAAAGATAAGAATCATTAGTTGCCAGCCTAGTTCAATTTCCAAAATTCAAAACAGCAGCTCTCCAAAGTCGTAGTTTAAATTTCATCCTTATCATTTGTATAATTGGTGAAATGAATTAACTTGTTGCACTCTGACTACAAAACAGTTCCCTATGAGGATTAGTCCAGAGAGCACATTGTCTCCACAGTGCTGAAACAGTGTCTGTGGCATGTGTCCACGTGGGCGTCTTCACCTGTGTCTTTGTGTCTCTCCCACAGACTCGTCCTCGTCTGCATGCTAAACTTTCGCTGCCAGCCCTTCTACGCTGAACAGACTGGCAGCTTTACTTCCAAAGCTTCCCAGTCTTTGCCACGACCGAGCGTCTCCCCGTCCGTCTGCCAGGAGGCATTTGACCTGGCTGTGAACGCCTCGCGACCCCTGCTGACCTCTGAGGTCAGCGTCTGTGGGCTAATAAACTGAGCCACCTCCAACCTGGCAGTCAGTCAAACGCAGGAAAACACACTTTCCCTTTCCTCCAAATGCAAAGTGTCAACACACACACACATACACACAGACCCAGATGGCCAAAACCTCTCACGCTTTATCTCAATTGGAACAGTTAATAAGGAGTTGGCTTTGTTCCTTTGGTCATCTTGTCAATAGGTAAACACTTTGCAATTGGTTTGTATTTGTGTGGATTAGCCCCTTTAGATCTGAGTGAGGGTCCGAAGACCCCTGGATCCACAGCTGCTCATCTCGACAGCAATGAAATGGGGCTTAACGCAGCAAAGGCGCTTTACTCCACCTGCCACCAGCCAAACACATAGTTTACTTTCATTTAGCAAGGATGGGAAGAGGACAGGGAGAGGTAGCTGTTCTCAGCAGGTGCTCGGGGCAGGGATTTAGCAGCGCTTGCAGTCTGAGGAGCAGCTATGCTAATGGTGACAGGATTTGGGGATGAGCGAGGCGTCTTATCGTGCCATGCCCTCTGTAGGAGCTTTTGGCAGTCAGACCTGCCACCACACAGGTACTTATTTATACATTATACATTTTATAACACAGACTCCCCCGCTGGGATGTGGCACACACAAGCATTTGCACACGGATGTTTTTTTTTTCCTTCCAGACTGATCATTTTGTGTCAGGAAGCTGCAAACACTATTAGCCACTTAGACAAAATATATAAATATAGTCTTGAAAACGCTCTTTCTCTGAATCGCTCATGATGACATCAACCTTCCTTCGCCTCTCCCGTCTTTCTGCCTGTCAGTCTAGCATTTCATTATCATCCGGTTGGCTGACACATTCGTATCAGTTTACCTCTGCTGTACAGGAGGACGTTCTGCAGCTTTAAATTGAAATTAATGTCTCTCAGGCTTCGCTGTGCTCTGGTTGTATTTTAGAGGAAAGCTGCAGACAGCAGTAGCCGTACAGTAGTTGTCTGCGGGCAGTTTTATCAGGCTGTTTGCATGTGCGTGCTGATAGAGCCTCTCAGTGCAGACAGAATGGCTGGAACCACGCTACAGAGCTTGATATATTTACTACCAAGTCTCAGCAGTGAGGTTAGACCAGCTGGAGGCCGTGGACTGGGTCATTTCCTGGACCACAGTGGCGTCTCTTATTGAAAACCACTTCAATCTTCTCTCAGGCTGCCACTAAAGCAAATAACCAGCGCCATATGTGGAAACTGACTGTCTTTCATTTTTTTAAGCGTGTTTCAAGCTAAATTATTTTTTGGACAACTTGGGTAGTAAATCTTGAGGTATATGTTTTTTGTTAGCTCAGTCTGTTTCAGGTCGGCTCCTGAAGGGCTCCGGGAGGAGGAGGGGGGGGGCAGCAGATGTAGCTTTACAGTGTAAACCTGGTGCAACTGAGCAGAGCCGTCCTCGTCTGGCCCTTCTGACCACCAGAGCTACTGTCTGTCCAGGATCAGCACATTCACCAGGCTGACACGCACATGGGGGCTATCATCATACAGGCCAAACCAGAAGTGATTTATCGGGCCAAATATCAGTCTTCAAATGAAACTACTATAACAGATTTGCTACAAAAAAAATTGTTTTGTATGGCAGTATTTTTATTATATGAGAAAAATTTACCTCCAAGTTTGAATGTTTAAATAATGCAACGTTTAGGGAACCAGCATTTTGCAGGAAAAAATCAATACATTTGCTCACGGGGCAAAATAAATCTGCTCAACGGAACAGGATAGCTGGAGTCCAAAACAGAAGAAGCTATAAACTCTGCAGTACTTTGCTGTACCATCCAGTTTTTATACGATGCCACTCTGCTTTAGTAGAATTCCATTAATTGTCTGTAGACAGCTGAGACAGAAGTTGTTCACCAATTAACCATGTCAGTAGCCACTACTTACCTTGTGCACAGTTAACATGTTGAAACCAAAGCGTGAGACCAACCACTGACATCTTCATTTAGCCCTGCTGAATTTAGCATATTCAACAACGTACTATGCATCCATACAGGAATACTGATGGCATGCTTTCTCTTTTAATTTAGGTTTGAGGCTCAGACACTGTAACTCCGAAAATAGCGTCCAATGAAACAGACCAATGCTGCTTGGCAACAAATGTAGAGATAACAGACAATCAAATGGATATTAAAGCAGAAAATGGCTCTGACAGAGCTATTTTTGTACTTGTATATGTGTGTGATGCAAGCAAAGACATATCAGGTGTCCCAGATTTTTTAAAGCTTAATTTAATTTATTTCATTAATAGTATAGTATTAGTGTGTGTGTGTGTGTGTGTGTGTGTGTGTGTGTGTGTGTGTGTGTGTGAGATGAGTGTCGCACCTGGCTCCGATGTAGAGAGTCCGGTTGACTTGGAGGATCCTCTGGATGTGTAGAGGTTCTTGTCTCAGCCACGTTCGGTGGGGTCGGCCCAGGAACACCGGGTGTCTCCTCACCACTGCCGGCGAACGAGAGACAGAAACACACAACGACTGATCCCAATCCGACATAAATCTTTTACAAAAGTAGTCAACATGAAAGCGGTTCGGTGTTAGTTTGTTTTGACAGTTCAGAAGTACTAACAGGTATTCAAGGTGAGCTGGAGACAAAGTTTGAGACCTGCATTTGAAACAGCAGCAGATCTGCTACGCATACAAAGACTGAGATTCAAGAAGCAAATAATCCTCTGAAAATGAAAGAAGTGTGAACTACATCTCATATGTCACTGTTATATTTTTTATGTTCTGCCAGCTGTTTCGGATAATTCAACATGTGCGGCACATTTTAAAAACATCAAGAAAGTTAAAAAGTGTTTCAGAGGACGAGGAGTTCTGTACATCAAGGAAGGGACACAGATTTATCGATGGAGCATTTTCAGCATGTTTTTATCATGATCGTGTGCAAAAAAAATTTAAGCAAAGAGCAAATCAGAAATAACAGCTGCATATAAATCAGGTGGATTACTATGTAGAACCAGTGTGGCTATCTGACTTTGACCTTGACTTTGTTGAATGAGTATTTTCATCTGATATCCTTTCATCCTCTCTCTGCTCTTCCATCATTTCTTCTTTATATCCCACCCTTTGAATCCCAGTCCATTCATCTGTTTCCTCTTCTTATTCGATGTTTTGTCTGCTTCTGTTTTATTTCTACCCTGTAATTTCTTCTTCTAGTAGCTACATCACTCCGTCCTGGGACCCACTGTGAATCATTCTTTTCTCTCCTTGCCCTCCACCATTTCTCTCTCTGTCCACTTCCACACTTCCCTCGATTTGTCTTGTCGGTACGTCCAGATGAACCTGCATTTCCTACTATAACTTATACCTGCCGTAAACCCCAGCTGCCGAGCCTAATCTAGCTCCTCTGGTGTTGCTCTCAGTAGCCTGACAACTTCTACATTCTACTGTTTGGTATTGATAAGTGGAGAAGGGTCTGGTCTCAGCTGGGAAAGCATCAATCAATATTATTGAACTGCAATCAATCAAGGTCTGGTCTGAGGTGGAGACTGTCAAGCTGATATGGAGACTCAAAGTCTGAGTGTGTAAGAAGCTACGACTCTTGAGGGTCTGAGTGCGCGTGTGGGAAAGTCGTGAATTCAAGAGACCGGTCCGACATTCTGGTCTCATTCCTGAGAGCGACCCCACACCTCCTGACCTGAACACCAGTCAACACCCTTCGTGTGAGAGCCTGTCTGACCGCCGCAGCGCACACCAAAGCCTCCTCCGCGCCCTCCCCCACACATTCAACACCCTTCCTGTTAGGGTGCGACCCCACACCTCACACATCACGACCCGGGAAAGAGGCACGTAGAGGAGAAGGCGGCTAGAGGGTGAGAAAGTCACGAGTTCAATACCTTCAGTTGGGATGAAGTTGAGGGGGCCCGGTTCCTCAGGGAACGCCGAGCTGGCCGCCCGGAGCAGCCAACACAGTAGGAAGAAGGATGGAGGGGTCACGTTCGTCATTGCAACACCACGGTGGAGTCTGTGGAAAAAATGCAATAAGGAGAAATTAAAGTGAGCGGTTGCTAAATGAAACAGATGAGCAAAACACTCATAAACATACTCAGACAAACATTCACTCACTCAATCACCGACTGACTAACTAACAGGCTGGGTGGATTTCTCGACTGAAGCTCTATCTTTGTATTCCCACAGCGTGTCTATCTCTTTGCCCCCGATGTGAGAGGAGATAAATAGCTGCTCAGAGCGAGGGATTAAGTCATCCACTGAGGGAGAAGTGTCCAGTCAACTCTGAATGCAGCCGGATCACTGTGGCAAAATATGACCACATCAAACAACTCACCGCTTATGACACATTTGAGAGAGACGAGAAGAAGGCAATGGGGTAACATCTTGGACAAGACAGAGGGCAATATACTATGGCCTGTAGATGAATAGAGAATCCGAACAGGCTGAGAGTGAGTGAAAGGCTCAATAACGCTCCCGACATCAAGCATTATCCAAGATATGAAAGAGTCTGAGAGAGGGAGAGAAGTGGTGGTTTACTTAAATTAAATGCTTGCCAGCGTCGCAAATCACCTCTCTGACGGTGGAGCTAAACTGTCTGTATTTTTCATCGGGCCGTACAGAAGTACACGCAGGTCTCGGATGTGATTCATGTGGAAATACAAATGATACCCAAATTAAGTTACCCTCCGCGATCCATCTAGAAAATGCATCAAGGACTCGCAGGAGAAAAGCTCTCAGAATTGCTCCTGAATTCAGCCACAAACCTCAGACGGCACGACTGGCTGGCCCCTACCTCTGCCTGCTGTTGCTGCAATCTCACCGCTGTGGCACGTGTGCGGTGGAATTCAATGCACAACCAACAGGCGTTTTTTATCGGAGCTGTTATTATCTTGAGCTCTGACTGATCTGTAATCATCTGTCAATTTTTCCCTCTCCATAAAAACCCTGGCACGGAATTGTGAATTGTATTTTCCTCGAAACGCAGCGTAATTTAGCCCATAACTCAATTTTCACCTTAATGCCGAATGCAACATCAGGTAATTTGTTTAGAAAATGAAGCGGAGAGCTCTTCCTTCCCCACTGCTGCAAACACAAAGCATTGCATGCAACATCTCAAATTTGAATAGTCAAGGTTGTATGGCTTTATGCAAAACTCCTCAAGATTTTACTGTGGTCACAGATGAACAGATGTGTAAAACAATGCAAAACACTTTGCTAAACGTACGGTACTCCACTCTACACCCCTCCTTTCTCTGCCAGTCTTCATCTCCCTTACAGTCTCTTCATGTCTTCCTCAGCTCAGTTCAAGTCAGCTGAACTACTTTGTGGGTTTGAGAGCTTTACTGGCAAATAATAAATTTTGTTGTGTATTGTAACTTAACTTTTTAGACCAAACATGACATGAACCATAAGAACTTCAATAGTAGGCATAATATTATAAATTGAAACTCCACATACACTGCAACCAAAAGCATGTGGACACCCGTATATTACATGAATAGCCGTATATGTGTAATAAGTTGAGCATGTTATTCCATAACCATAGGCATTAATATACTATCGTAACAGCCTCCACTCTTCTGGGAACTCTTTCCACAAGACCTTGGAGCCTGGCTGCAAGGGATTCGTTCCCATTCAGCCACAAGAGCACAAGTGGGGTTGGGCGCCAATGTTGGTTGCTCCAGTTCATACCAAAGGTACTGAAGGGGGGTTGAGGTCAGGACACACTATGTAAAATATCACGGCATGCACAGCACAGTGTCCACTGCTGCTTAACAGGGACTAACACATTGTGAGATAATGATGAATGCTAAAACATAGGCATGTATAACAGTAGCCTGAGTAGAAAAGAATCATTAAGTCAGAGAACTGGCTGTAATGTAAGTCATACACTAATATCTAACATTAGCCACCATAAAGTACTAAGTTAGACTCTTGAGGCAAAGAGTTCTCAATTGTGCAAGACTGAGTTTTATTGACTATAAATTCATCATTTTATATGTAAGAAAAACAATGTTATGGATTCTTGCTTTAAGACTTGAAACTGGAAATAAGTGCCCTTTGGCAAATATGGATCAAAAGTATATATACAGGGGATTTAACATATCTTTTGCCATAGAGAGTAAATTTGATAACACAGTAAAATATGGTAATTAAGCATGGTTATTAATGGGTTTAGCTTAATCTTAAATTAAAATGATTGGAGTACAGAATGGAGTTCAAGAGAAAATAATAACATAGAATAAAAGGACGCATACTGTACTCTATGTAGTCATATGAAAACAGTTTGCAGTTTCAAGCATTTCCAGTTTCTCTCTCTCTCTCTCTCTCTCTCTCTCTCTCTCTCTCTCTCACTCATTCTTTCTCACTCTCTCTACCCTGAAGGATACAAACAGCCATTGTGCAACCCATCTCTTTAATGGAGTCCCAGACATAACCTTATCAGGACACATAATCTTTATGGGACATTTCTCAAATTCCCTACTCTGACATCAGAATAAAAGTGGGAGGCATGCTAATTACTCAACACCCACAAGCAAAATTGCAGGAGGTGAAGGGTAAAGAGTCACAGAGAGAAGAAAGGAGGTCACAGGGTAGAGAGAGAGAGAAAGATGGAGTGAGAGATAAGTGAGAAACATTAAGAGAGAGAGAGAGAGAGAGAGAGAGAGAGAGAGAGAAGATGAGAAGTCAGGAAGTCAGTATATCCTATCAGAGATTCTATTGTTTCTGCTATTAATAATGCATGAATAAATGTCAGGCGGTACGCATTCGATTAGTATAATTAGACACCCTGGGCTATACAATTTCATGGGACAGCAGAATAAGTAGATACACAAGTATAAAAGCGAGCGTGTGTGGTGTGTGTGTGTGTGTGTGAGGGCGCGCAAATGGTTCAGAGCCAAAGCATCACTGTAATTATGACAAATGGCCACAGCCGAGTCCATTCAGAGGCCTCGCTGCATGGCACAAGCTGTACAGTAGTAGGCCATTATCATTGAACGAGGCATACCGCGAGTCACATATACATTTCGCCATTTGGAGGAGACACTAATCCAAAATATTCAACCCCAGGGTGCTATAGCGCGCCGTGTTCGAAATTGAAATGGCAGTAGATGTCTCTGAAATCGCACTGAAGCCGGTATACGGTGTGGGCTCCGTGGATTTAAGGGCGTTAAAAACCACACCGTCAGTGGCAAATTATTGTGTCAGTTCTTTCACCGGGGGGGTACTATTGTTTCCAGTTTTGTGACAAACACATTCAAGGATCGAGCTTGATTTCAGGCACCATCCCAACAGTCGTCCTCGGGTGCCAAGTTAATACAGATGGCTAGTGACGACAGTGGATGAGAGATGCGACTGATAGCTGGTCAACTGAAACTTCAATGCTTCATCCACTCCGACGAGCTTTTTGTTTACCATTAATGAAACGGCGCTCCTGAACTCACCGCCACGCTCCGTTCCCTTTCAACGGGATTTACACACACTTGTTAATTTGTCCGTTTCCACATGCCCAATTCGATTTGATTATGGGTGTTTAGGCAGGTAATTTCCAACACAAAGCCGTTAAGAGATCGTTTAGCTGCCGAAAAAGGTGGGAGGGAGTTGGGTGTAGGGGGGCTGTCAACTCCACCTCATAATGATCTCCACTGTGGCCAACACAGATAACTTAAATAACAAATCACCAGCCGATCAATGACGTCTTTAGTAAAGCGCTAATGAGAACTGATACTGTTCTGATATAGAAGACAGAAAGAACAGAGGCTCAGAAGAAGAAGAGATGTGAGGAACGCCCGCAATCTGGAACTGGATGCCGGTTTTCCGAGATAGTGACCCTCTGCTGCCGAGGTTCGGATACTTTGCATGCAAATAGAACACAGCTCATCGTCAAATGAAGACGCTAATATGCTCTGAAATGCTTTTGTCACTTATTATGGTTGCCATGGCTCTCACTTTCTCCCTCTCCCTCCATCTCTCTCTACCTGTTCCCTTTCGCCATCTCGTTATGCCTTGGCTTCTCTCTCGCGCTGCCTCAGCCCCAGTCTTGTTGATGCGTACGCTCTCAGCGTGTTTTTCATTACACAGCCATGAGGTGCTTGCACTAAAAATTGGACGGTGGAAAGAAAACCAAGATTATGCGTGTCCTAGATAGGGAAAATGGTAATGAAATAGAGCAGCATTAATGGGGACACTGTGGTTGGGGTATTTGCGATTAAAATATTTAACAGAGGGGCTGTCAAGTATTGTGTAGAGGTATCAGCGCTGGTTGAACATAGTATTCAAGCAATAGTCTGATATAATCCCTTTTCACACTGGTCGCCTTGCTTCAAAAAGCCCGCATAGAGGAAGAATCAATTCAAACATGTCTTATTTCCGCTCAAATCCTTTTATCGTCATTCTACAAGGCAAATTATATTTTTACATTCGCCAGACTTCTGAATGCTTTCTATATGCAGGTGTTGCACATATTAAAGCTGCACGAATCAAGATTTTTGTATTAACAATGGATGGCAAGAATACTGGTATATGAAAGGAGACTGTCTCAATAATGAACCCACGGAGAATTTATCGTCCACCTTCACAGTTCCCACCAGCTCTGCAGAGTGTTTGGACGTTGTTTGGCTGTTTGGCTCAAAACTTTACTGTTTTGATTAACGCTGAATGCTCTGTAGTTGAATAAAGTGGAGCATATATAAGTAGCATCTGGTGAATATAAATCACAAGGCACAAGTCCAAATAAATGCTATTATCATGCTATATCAACTTTATGTCAATGTTGTATTTACAGCTTGTTGCACTGCCAATGTAATCAATTACTGCAGTTTAAACTCTGAAGTGCAGCTGGCGTCATTGTATGGTTACACAAAAACCTGCATGCTGTTTGAAATATTCTCATTGTTCGTCCTTGTGATATGACAGTATAGTAGGAGCTATAGTGGCAGTAGAAGATGGCGCAGCAGTACCAGGATGTCGTCTTGATTCAATTACATTCAGTTTCCAATAAAGCTCTGTGAAAAGAGATAATGCTGGAGGGGAGCCAACAACAACCTGAAAGCTTTCAAGCTCTAATAACCTTTGTTATTGTAAGGGAGACAGAGTCAAACTACCAAAAAGACTTGATCCTTAAAACACTTAATAACTTTTTAAGACGAATTAATGTTCAAAGAAACACTCCTCTGCTGCTCCTTTGTGAGCTCCACTTTGCTCTGCTTTTATTGTTCCACATCGACGAGATGACCTTCAGAGCTCGGTACATGAGACTGTGCAGGTACATGGGAAAGTATATTAAGTAAGCAGTGGAGGATTTTATGATTGTTCCATTTTCTTTATGTGGACTTAGACACTCCATAGATTTCCCAGAGACTGGCCTAATTGTCATATTAGTGAGAGAGGAGAGGCTGCTTTATGGAGTGTGTAGAATCAATGACAGGTGATAGCCTGATGCCGCCTGGATCTCCTTCAATCAGCAATAACATAAGACGCTGTGCGCGGCAGAGATGTGAGGAGGAAAGGGAATAAAAAATAAGATGCAAGAAATAAGGCTCGGAGGGAGGATTTAAGGCAAAGATGGAAAATGAACACAGCGGTTATAAAAAAAAAAAAGGGAGGTTGGAGAATGGGAAGAGGACGAGGCAGGAGAAAGAAAATGACAAAAAATAATGCACTACAGGGCGTGATGAAGAGAAACAGAGGTGAAAGAGAGACAAGCGAGGCATTCAAACAGAGAGGGGGAGTCACACCGGACAAAGAGAGCGAAGCCAAAGAATGTTCGGCATGAGAGAGACAGAAAGACAAAGAAACAGAAGAGAGGAAGAGCATAGAGCCAACAGTACACTTGCAATGCCAGATTTATCTCCACGCTGAGCCAAGAGTAGCCTAGTGAGAAGGACCTCCTGGCTCTGTACTTGCCTAGTTTGCAACTTCTCTAAAGGGATGACATTTTTCTGTCTCTCTCTATGTGTATTAAAATGGAGTCCCTCAGGGGTCAATATTTGGACCATCGCCATTCAGTCTGCACATGTTGCCTCAAGACCACATAAATCACATACATAAAACAGAACTATGCTGATGACACAGTGTTATACAGTACCTATCCTTGTCCCCTGGAAACCTCAACCCTCTGAAGTCACTGGTTGAATGAATTAAAGACTTAAAAAATTTGATGTCCCACATCTTCCTGCAACCCAACAAAGACAAAACCAAATTCTTGTTATTGGTCCTGAGCCTCTGTGGCAGGAACTGTGTTCTCATTAAACTCTTTCTTCCTGGAAGTACAGCACCACAGAGGTTGTAAATTTGGGTTTTATTGTTGACTATGACCTTATGTTCCAAAGCCACATCACCAAGACAAGAAAACAAAAGAATGTCTTTTGTCATCTTACAGTATCTACAGTAAAATGCTTCTCTATAGATGCAGAGAAACTTGGTTGGTTCAGCCTGATCAGCAGAGGAGACTATGGGCTGACGACAAGTTCTTCAAAATGCCGCTGCCAGGGTCATAAAAAAAGAAGTTTCATCACATCACACCTGTCACTTCTCAGATCTTTGCATTATCCTCCTATAGTTTCAGAGTTGATAACAACATTTTAGTTCTTGTCTCTAAAGCTCTATATGGCCTTCCTTCCGAGTCAGTACCTGCTTATGCTGTTTGCATTACCTCCTCCGTCATCTGGCACAAGCCCTCCAGTTGCCCTAAGGTTGAAATCAAAAGTTCACAAAGCAGACTTTTATGGTCTTGAGATACTTTGCCAGATTGCATTACATATGCTACAACATTAACATTGTTAAAAAGCAGACTGAAAACATTTGTTTTCCCGGGTGCATTTGATTAGTTTTGCTGTGTTTGTTTTTTAAACTGTATCTGATTGTCCTCGTTGTTTGTTTGTGCATTTTTATCTCCCCTGCGGTAAAATGTGCTATATGAATAAAGATTTCTTTATTTTGCTTTTCTTTACTTTCCTTATTTTACAACCTAAAGTCTGCTCCTATGACCCCGGTCACCTCTTCACCTCTTCTCTGAGTTGCCTGCATAGATGCGCATATGCATAAGCACTAAAAAAAGGCTACACACACATGCACACAACAAAAACAACTAACACACACACAAGTCTCCTCTGGGCTTTGTGCCTTCACTTAAGCCAAACCACAGTCTTCCCCCTCTATCTCTCTCAGACCTAATGTAAAAACGATGCAGGAATCCCCTTCACCAGAGCAAGGGACTTCCCTTTGCTAGGGACTTGAATGACCCCCAGGTCTGTTTACTAGATATTTGCATCACCATGAAATCCTGGAGCCTCAATAACATCGCACATATTTAAAGAGAGAGAGGGAAGGAAAGCGTAAAGGTCGAGAGAGAAGGGAGGGGGAGTGCACAGCAAATGAAAAATGAAGAGTGACCTTTGAGCACAGAACACTGGTTTTCCCATGCAGTGAGAAAGTGTGGATTTATGTAGTGGGAAATATGTGCAGCATGTGCAGTTGGACAAAACATATCTGTAACACTCGTCTCTTATCAGAAGCACACCATGAGAACATGTCTTCTGTCTCTGCTACCTGACAGCGAGCCCAGTTACATCAGTTAGTACAGTATCTTCTTTACACAGCACCATGTATCTAATGGATATATAATTTCAGGGGATTTAAAGGTTGGTGCTGGAATAAGATAATCTCTGACTCTCTCTCTCTCTGCAGTTCATGTGCTCCCATTAACAGGCGAGAGGTAGCCCGACTAAAGAGCGCGGGATGACAGAGCAGTAATGTAATACCTGTAATAGCTTATTGTTGATGAATGGATATCTTTGAGTATTACTGGAGCTCTCCCCAGAGTTGTGTCACTATCATTAACCTTCACAGTCCTCAAAATTACAGCTGCTGAGGCACCAGGAGATAGGAGAGTGCTTGTCGATCCAGAAGGAGCACAACAAAGATTTTGGAGCAGCGTCTGCATGAGTCTGCAGGTTAATTATAGGTGTGTCTTTCAGGAGGAAGGTTCTCCGAGAATAAATCTTTCATTCCTTTGTGCCGCACATATCTTGTATTTTTCCAAACCCACGTGTTCCTTCTCTTTGCTTTTTTCATTTTTTAAGCTTCGACATGCTTTTCGCGAGACAAGGGCGAAACGCCGTGTCACATCACAACAGCAGAGATAGGCCTGACCTTTGGCTTTCCACCAGTTTACAACCATCATTAGCAGGGCAGGGATCAGGCCAAGGCCATAAATCACACTCAAACGATCCACGTAGGGGGAACCCAGCTCCACTGCAGTAGGAATGAAAAGAAAACACACTCTGAGACTGACAGGAGGCTAAAAGCAACTCCATCCATCACTGGCTGGAGGCTCCATAAAGCCAGAAAAGGAAAACACACAAGGCGATAATCTCCAGCATGGTTATAAATAATACAGAAACCTTGCTAATGGCAATAAAAGCTTCTGCAGCATGACAGGATCCCTCTCGATGTGATTATTCAGCTAAAATTCCCCCAAGGACATGTATTATCTTGCATAAATACTCAGGAGTAACCCAATAGGGCAATATGTTCCCATCCAGAGACTGTTTGCCCTTTTTGCTTGTGAATCCGAAGCAAAGGTGGATTTATTGTAATGGCAACAAGTGACTGTCAGTGGGGCCACGAGGTCGGGTGACGGGCAAAAATAGAACATTTAGGGGAAAACGGAGGGCAGCGAAACATGAAAACAGACTCTGCGGGCTGTTTTGCTTGTTTCTACTACTACTACGCGTGGTCTATGTTTCTGGTATTGAGAATGCAAATGACCTGATTATGAATCATTCTTACAGAGCGAACAACAACAATAAATGCTTCAACCGCAAAGCGATTTTCACCTTGATATTTTATTCCACTTTTCACCCTTCTTTATGAAAATAATGAGACCTAATGGGAAAAAACTTTGATGTAGAGTGGAGCGAATCATTGCTATTAGGACCGGAATATCAATATTGCAGTGATGCAATAATGCCTCAATCTGCTTGACCATCAGGAAAAAAATGTGATATTTGATTTTGTCGTTATCACTCATTAATGTGTTCAATTAACTAATGTAGATGGAGCCACGTGATCAGCATATATTCAGCAATATAACATGAATTTCTGAGTTTAATTGGTGCTGGAAGACAAAGTGGATGCTGTTGCTTCCTACTGTCACTCATGATTCAAACTATGACTTTAAATCTAAATGTGGATGAGTCGCATATGGTCCAAAAAGAAGTGGCCTGCTTTCTTCAGCACAACACAAAGTGGTTGAACAAACCATTTGCAAGGTCAGATTGCAGAAGACACGCATACATTTCAATAACACAATGTGTGAAAGGGCAGCGTGAAATCGTCTAAGTGATTCTGTTATGGAGCCGCCGGGAGAGAAGGATAGAGACGTAGAAGGAACGCCAAGGTCTGTATACATTTTAGGCTTCGCAACAACATCTCTGCATGCTAATGGTGTTTATCTTCCCTTCCTGCAACGTGTATGAAATCCTGCTAAATGAAGCCACTGTTTGGTTTCTACTGTCAAGATCGGCATATTAAATACAAAGCCGATGGCCTGAAGAGATAAGCCACGAGCTGCACCGCCGAGGAATAATACGTCCCTCCGCTGTGTCCAGACTTTTTTATTCATGATGGCAAATTTCACAGGAAAAAAAAATCATCTTGTCAAGCGCTCCTCTGTGAACGCCCCCATCATAAACAGTATCTAAAAGCAATTTTCTCTTACCCAAGAGAGAGAGGGAGGCTCAGTATCTGCTCCCAGCGGAAGTCCCACAGAGCAGGTCTGGCACTGGTAAAGATAGAAAAAGTGTACCTGCAATTCCCCGGCCTTTGATTTCACATGCTTATGTGCACGTGAACCCGGCTCTGTAGATGTGCACGCACGCCTGCACACACACATTCAGTATATTATCATCACCCCCGACTCACACACACATCTTTCTACCGCTCTTCCCTCTTCCCACCGTCTCCTCTCACTTTCTTTTCCGCTCCAACTCTATCTTCTCTCGCCACAAATCAGCCACCTGCTCATCCAATTTAGCCTGATGAATTCCACCTGTATCAATTTCAATAGGAGTTCACGCGCCGCGGCAACTTCTTCGCTCCCCTTTTCTGCGTTTATCTCTCCCCAGTTGCTTTGAATGTCACATCTCGTGTGGACGTGCCGACAAACACCGCTCACACACTGCGGTGTCAATCAACAGACGTCTCCAGTTGACAACTGCGCACACAAGGCAGCTGTGAACAAAGACATGGGCCTGCATATGTGCCGAGCAGCAGATCCAAACAAACAAACAGAAATAAACACACACATACACACACATACATATACACACTATCATTGCATTGCAGGCATAACTCCCAGGCCTGGCTGTGTGCGAGTTTGATCCCTCTCACCGTGTCTGAGAGGCATGTTAATCAGAGAAGGAGGCTGCCAGCTCAGCCATATATGTCTCTATCTTTCTTGCTCTCACTCCTTCTGTCTCCGTCTCTCCGCTTCTATCTGCATCTATTCTCTCCAGTCTGTCTTCGCTCTTGTCAAACTCCGTTTCTCCACCTCTACCTCATTGCATTTATCTCGCATTCCTCTCCTTCTCCTCCCGTTCCTGCACGAGCTCTCATCCCCATCACAGCAAATCATGTCTTTCTTTTCGCTTCTACATTTTAATGCATCTACTCCTCGCTCCCCCCCACCTCGGGTTAGACTGATGGGTTTTAAGACACTAAAGACGGGATGGTTTATTTAGAGGGGCTCGGTGAACATCTCTCACTTTTACCCACCAGTCTGACATTTCATTGCCCTCTTCTTTCCCCTCCTCCTGTCACCCCTCTCCTCCTCTCCCACCCCTCCCCCGTGAGGCTTTGGGATCTGTTTGTGCCTGTGTTAAAGTGGATTTGGTTATGGTGACTGGATCAGGGTGGGTGGCTGTGGGATGCTGGATGAGTTTCACAGGACGGGTTTTAAAGAACGAGCTTTGAAAGCTGAAGGGCAGAGAGAAAGAGGAGGGGAGAACGGGAGGATGGTATGAGGAGAAAGAGTCGTGCGGGGAGAGATATAGCGGTTACGTGTTTACAGAGATGGTTCCTAAGAAGATTTCCACCCAAGCACTCAGTTATAAGTCTTGAGGTGGGGGAGTGAAGGGAGGTGGTCATCTTGGTGCAGACAGCGATAACAATGGGGAGATGGATGACGAGGGAGTGGAGCAAAAGGGGGGGGCAGAAAAGGGGAAATTAAAAGAGAAGGAGAACATGAAGGAGTGTGGTGAGTGCATTCAATTTAGAGAGAAGAGCGTGTCCATTCAATAGCTCCACATGTGTAGAGAGCCTGCACAAAAGAAGCCTTTTAGGTTTATTAAACAATGCTGCAAGGCCAGGAGACACAAATTAAAAGAGATGTTGCTTCCTTGACCCGAATAGATCCAGGCAGACGGTCAAAGAAGACGTGTTATGGTTAACAGCTTCTTTTCTCGGGCCTCCATCCGTCGAGCCGCACTTAAAAATAAATGCATTCACATGACACACTTCAGGGATAACATCTCAATGGGGTTTTCTCTGCTCAGTCACCCAGTAACATCAATTCCTATTTGCATAAAGCGGGCGCAAGCTCGAGCCTCCTCGCCAGGTCTACGATCGCGGGGATGTTCAACAATGTCATTTAGTACCTGGCATCTCATGGAGCGGATCAAATCAATAAAAGCCATTTCCCTTGGAAGTCAATGGTCCCCGCTCTGGTTGTCAAGCTAATTCAATAAAAACCAGAGAAGAAACAAGGAGCAATACGTTGGTGAGCTCTCACTTACATGACACGGAAACTCACACGAGAGAGGGCGCTCAGGTAAAGTACGCGGGACATTCGCACTATCGATTGTGACGGCTGGAGCAAAAGCTAAAGGATAAGATGGGGG